>SJYV01031390.1:1179361-1200994 GCA_006410875.1 Neotragus pygmaeus
TGTGTGTGTGTGTGTGTGTGTGTGTGTGTCAGAGACTGGCTAGGAGCAAATAGCACAATGAAACTAGGAGAGCTGAGGCGGGCTTGACAAGAGGTGGGCGGGACACACGGCGATCACAGGAGGAGGGCAGTCCCCCAGGGACTGGGGCACTGGCTGAGCTGTTCCTACCTGTCAGCCTGAAGAGGCCCAGGGCCGGCAATGTGGTTGAACCTGAGGGGAGAAGAGGCTGGGGGGGCCTGTGGCATCCTCTTAGGAGCCCGGCCCATGGGTGGAGGCTCCTTGGAGTGGGGAGAAATGGAAAGATAAACACGTCGCTCGGTCTCCCCCTCCCTCCAACCTCCAGCCACTGCTTCCCCTGCCCACTGCTCCCAAACTGGACCAGGGCTCCCATCTCTGCAGGCCACAGTCCAGCCTCCAAGAGCAAAAGCAGCTATGAGGTGGGGCAACCGCAGAGATCCACCAGGGCCCACAGCATGGCTGGGCAGAGAGCTGGTCCGGTAGCCGGGAATTGTTTTTTATTTCTTAAAAAAAAAAATTTAATTTATTTTTTGGGTTTTCATTGCTTCCCACAGGCTTTCTGTGGTTGCGGCGAGCGTGGGTTCCTCTCCAGTCGCAGTGTGATGCCTTCTCGTTGCAGAGCATGGGTTCTAGGGTGAGTGAGCTTCGTTACTTGCAGCCTGCGGGCTCTAGAGCACAGGCTCAGTGGTCGTAGTGCAGGGGGTCAGTTGCCCAGTGGCATGTGGGCTCTTCCTAGGCAAGGAAACAAGCCTGTGTCCCCTGCATTGGCAGGTGGATTCTTAACCACTGGGCTGTGAGAAAAGTCTTAATGCTTGGAATTTAAGTCTCATAAAATTACAGTGAGAGCCACTGCCATTTTGTTATACCCAGCTTCTCTGGGATGGTCATAGGACGTATCTATCATAAACATAAAATCTATTCTCATCCTTCCTGGAGAGAAACAGGATATGACAAGGCTGCTTTCCCCATCAGACTATGGACCCTTTGAGGGTGAGAATAGTAATTTTTAATCCCTCATGGGGTCAAAAATAATGCTTCTTTTATGACAGAGGATGGGATGGTTGGATGGCATCATCGACTTGATGACATGAGTTTGAGCAAGCTCTGGGAGTTGGTGGTGGACAGGGAAGACTGGCGTGCTGCAGTCCATGGGGTCACAAAGAGTCAGACACGACTGAGTGACTGTACTGAACTGATCAGTAGCTCAGTGGTAAAGAATCACCTGCCAGTGCAGGAAACACGGGTTTGATCCTGGATTTGGGAAGGTCCCCTAAAGGAAATGGCAACCCAGTCCAGTATTCTTGGCTGGAGAACCCAATGAACAGAGGAGCCTGGCAGGCTATAGTCCATGGGGTCACAAAGAGTTGGACATGACTCCGGAACTGAAAACACACACACACACATTCAATAAATGTTCACTAAACAATGAATGTTCTTGGCCCTGTGCTGCTAGATTTGAAAAAAACAAACAAACAAATAAACACACAACCAAAGTCTGAAACCTCCCATTTCTCTCTGATTCACCAAACAACTGAATGATTTCTGCATGTCAGAACGTGTGCTAGACCCTTTTCACACAGGATGTGATTTATTTAATACTCAGTGTGAGTTTATTAACAGGTAATATGGCATCCCACTCTGTAGATTTTTGAAAATAAAGTTCAGCCCCGTAAGTAAGCTGAGTAAGTGGGATGTGCCCATGCACCTTCTGGTTCCAAGCTCTGCGCTCTTTCCCAGACAGCCTCCTCTCAGTTTGATCAGACCTCTGAGCTGAATTCAGGGTCTTCTCTCTCACCTCGGCCTCCCTGCCTGGAAAAGAATTTCATAGGTGAAAGATGGAGCAGAAGGTGGTGGGGGAGGAGCCTGGCTGGGTGAGATGAGATGTCACCTTGCTGGTGGGAGTCAAGGCTCCTCAGCCTTTGGGTTTGGAAGCATATCCTGACTCAGTGGAGCTCAGTAGACCAAGGCCATTTGACCAATTGTAGTCTGACTGTGGTCTTCTGCATTAAACTTAATTGCCTGCAAACATCTCAACCAGAGTGACACTCACTGTTTTGCTATCATTTGGTTAAAATACATTTTTACTAAAGTGCAGTCAACAACAAACACCACGAACTGTCAAAACCCTGCATCTCTTTCCTTGCTTTGTCTCGCTGTGATAGGCGTGGCTGCGGTAGCTGGGATGGGGAGAAGGGAGTTCAGGGCCAGAGTCCACACAAGGCCTTGTGTTGTGGGCCCCACGGGGATGGGGGGTGACCGAGTCTGCTGTCTCTGGAGGGTAGGAACAAGAAGACTCCCAAGACTTCACGGTGGAAGTTACATAAAGGAGATGAAGAGAATAAGAATGCTACCCCAAAGAAAAGCACAAGCAGGCATGTTTGGTTAAGCAGAAAGAGCCCAGACTTAGAGTCAAAGGAACAGCAGAGGCCTGAGCCCCTCCATTCCATGTGCTGCTTTAAGGACTCTGGATGGCAGCAAACCTCTCCAAGCCTTGATTTTCTCCCCGTTTTTAAAAAACAGTTTACTTTTGCCTCACCAAGCATCTTGGGTACAATTGAGATCAGCTGCTGTACTTTTTAAATAAAGTTCCCTCGTAAATAGCACTTGCTGAGACGATTCCTCTCCACCCAGAGGCTGATGCTGAGTGAATAGAAATCTGGGTCAGAACCAAAGAGGAGCAGTGCGGCTCCTTAGGGTCCCTGGTTCCCAAGGAAAAAAAGTGCAATTTCACCGAACCTCAATGGCAACCCACTCCAGTGTTCTTGCCTGGAGAATCCCAGGGACGGGGGAGCCTGGTGGGCTGCCGTCTCTGGGGTCGCACAGAGTCGGACACGACTGAAGCGACATAGGAGCAGCAGCAGCAGCNGCGACTTCACTTTCACTTTTCACTTTCATGCATTGGGGAAGGAAATGGCAACCTACTCCAGTGTTCTTGTCTGGAGAACCCCAGGGATGGAGGAGCCTGGTGAGCTGCTGTCTATGGGGTCGTACAGAGTCGGACATGACTGAAGCAACTTAGCAGCAGCAGAAATTACTCATCAGGCCCTACCACCACCAACACCCCCCAGGAGATTGTCAGGGCTTTTTATTTAGTTTATTTATTCATTTTAATTGGAGGATAATTACTTTAAAATATTGTGATGGCTTCTGCCATACATCAACTTGAATTGGCCATAGGCATACATGTGTCCCCTCCTTCCTGAACCCTCCTCTCACCTCCCCGCCCACCCCATCCCTCCAGGTTGTCACAGAGTACTGGCTTTGGGTTCCCTGCATCATACATCAATCTCCCACTGGCTATGTATTTTTATGGTAATGTATATGTTTCAATGCTATTCTTTCAAATCATCCCACCCTCTCCTTCTCCCACTGAGTCCAAAACTCTGTTCTTTATGTCTGTGTCCCTATGATACAGAATGAAGTAAGTCAGAAAGACAAAGACAAATATCATATATTAAGACACATGTACATATATAGAATCTAGAAAGATAGTACCAATAGTCCTATGTGCAGGGCAGCGAAGACTTTTCTTAGTAGCAGATATTTTAAAGAGTCACTCTTCTCAAATATGACACCAAGAAGCAAGAGATCAGCCTTCTGATGTCAAGGAGGAGCCCACACTCTATCTAAGGAGTCTAAGCTTGGTGCTTCTGATCAGCCCTTGTCAAAAGCTCCCAGAGCCATAAGATACTGATAGAGGCTTTCATATATAAAATTTATCAAGGTAGATCAACCCCTTCCTTAGCCCCTCAGTCCCCTGTCCTCTGCAGACAAGAATAGCCAGGAGAGAGCCAGAGATGAATCCCCAGGATTTGTAGGCTGGGACCAGTTGTCTCTTACCAGAGGCTAAAAGATGAAAAGGAATTTTTTTTCTACAGAGAAAAAGAGTACTTTCAGAAAAAAAGAGTACTTTCTATAGAAATTTGGGTAAGATAGAGCAAAGCAGATAAGAGAAGGAAAGTTAAAGAACAGAATCAGGAGGTGTCAGTTTTGAATTGGCTCTTGCCAGGGGCATTCGCCATCTGCTCTGCAGAGATTGAATCCTGTGCTACTGCAGCTATTGACCTTCTACATGCCCTGAAGGGAGTCTGAGGTGGAGAATGAGGCACTATAGGCTTCAGGAAAACTGGTGGAACAGGTCTTTAGGTAGCTAGATATTTTCAAGAACTGATTTCAGGATCCCAATCCTTTCATCGCATATCTAGAAAAAGGCTAAATCCCTTCATGGTGACATCCTCTCCTCTGACTAGCAGAAAACCTTTTGTAAGATTAAGTGCCTGATTGCATTGAAATCTCCCTTCACCAGAATCATATATATTGACCTTCCACCACTACCTCTTTGAAGCAGTTTCTCAGAGCTATGTGAGGTGCCATCTCCTGGGCTGCAGTCCTCAGTTCAGTTTAGTTCAGTTGCTCAGTCGTGTCCGACTCTTTGCAGCTCCATGGACTGCAGCATGCCAGGCCTCCCTGTCCATCACCAACTCCCAGAGTTTACTCAAACTCATGTTGCCCCAAATAAAATTTAAGTCAAAACTGTCATGTTGTGCCTCTTTTTTTAGTCAACATAGGTAAGAGTCAGAGACTAAGTGNCTCCATGGACTGCAGCATGCCAGGCCTCCCTGTCCATCACCAACTCCCAGAGTTTACTCAAACTCATGTTGCCCCAAATAAAATTTAAGTCAAAACTGTCATGTTGTGCCTCTTTTTTTAGTCAACATAGGTAAGAGTCAGAGACTAAGTGTTTCCTGTCAAAGGCTCTCTCTTGATCAGACTTGAGTTAGGTTTCCCTGAGTCCAGTTTTTGAGTAGGCCTCAACTTGGGTCTTTGATCTTGGTCCACTTAGTCCAGTTTTAGCAAGAATCCTGCTCAGACAGTTTAATGAAAAATACCCCATCCTCGAAATCTGATCAAATTTCTCATGCCCCACTTGATAACTTATCACTCTGCCCTGCTTTCAATAAAAGCTCAGTCAGTAAATCATCTGCCTGCAATGCAGGAGACCCAGCTTCAATTCCTGGGTTGGGAAGATCCCCTGAAGAAGGAAATGGCAACCCACTCCAATATTCTTATCTGGAGAATCCCATGGACAGAAGAGCCTGGCAAGCTACAGTTCATGAGGTCACTGGAATCGGACATGACTTCATGACTAAAACCAAACTGCTTTCAACAATATCTCCTATTGAGTAGGTCTAGCAAGAATGCCTCCAAACTTGACATTTCCTGTTAGCATTTTTTTTGACAACCCTGTTCTTGGTCCATAAATCTCCACTAGTCTTCATTGTATTAGGAGTTGAGTCTAGTCTCTCTCCCCTAATGCAAAATTCCAATTATATAAAGTCTTTTTGGAAGAATATCTTCCTTACGATCTTTAACAAGCATCTGCATTTTTTTTCTTCAATGGGTCTCTGAAATCAAATGGTATAAACAAAAGCTTTTAAGAATGGCAATGCTTACTGTAGCTGTGATGTGTTTAAAACAGCAATGGAAGCAGGAATCTACAGTGTGAGGCAAAAAGATTATTTTATAAGGGATGGTGAAAGAGAAACAAACAGAACAGTAGAAAAGTATATGAATCCAAAGAGGAACAAGGAGGATGAAGCAGATTTTGAAATAGAATCAAGTTTATCTGATGCAATAGCTTATACAGGGAGCTAAATTTCTCTTGAGTCCCCATAGCTTCACCTGGGGATGCAGAGATCAGAACTTCAGAAAGTGCTAGACAGTCAACAACTCCAGATCAATGAAAAGTGAGAAAAATCTTGTATTTTAACTTGTATATAGCCTCTTTATTTTTCTTAAGGGGGTAAAAAGTGGGCCTTGTCCCAAATTCANCCTGGGGATGCAGAGATCAGAACTTCAGAAAGTGCTAGACAGTCAACAACTCCAGATCAATGAAAAGTGAGAAAAATCTTGTATTTTAACTTGTATATAGCCTCTTTATTTTTCTTAAGGGGGTAAAAAGTGGGCCTTGTCCCAAATTCAATAGTAAAAAGGTAAAAAAAAAAAAAAAAAAAGTCTTTCTTCTACCACTCTTTTCAGACACTAAATTTCCCTCACTGGTGTAACTGTTGTTGCCAATAGTATAGAATAGTATATATCTATTTCCAGGCATATTTATATTTTCTTCCATAATTATAGCAGCTATATACATACTTTTCTGTTCCTTGGTTTTATATTTAACAGTATATCTTGGTGATTCTTCTACAAGTGTATAGTGTCACCTCACTATTTTTAATGAGTTTCATAGATTTATTGAATTAATGTAACTGATTTTGCAAATTATCTATTGATAGAACTTCATATTTGTGCAATATACCTATAGGATAAAATCTTAGGAGTGGAATTTCTGGGATTTTCTTGATAGATATTGCTAAGTTATGGGAAATAGATGGGGAAACAGTGGAAACAGTTTCAGACTTTATGATTTTGGGCTCCAAAATCACTGCAGATGGTGACTGCAGCCATGAAATTAAAAGACACTTACTCCTTGGAAGAAAAGTTATGACCAACCTAGATAGCATATTCAAAAGCAGAGACATTACTTTGCCGACTAAGGTCTGTCTAGTCAAGGCTATGGTTTTTCCAGTAGTTATGTATGGATGTGAGAGTTGGACTGTGAAGAAGGCTAAGCGCTGAATTGATGCTTCTGAACTGTGGTGTTGGAGAAGACTCTTGAGAGTCCCTTGGACTGCAAGGAGATCCAACCAGTCCATTCTGAAGGAGATCAACTCTGGGATTTCTTTGGAAGGAATGATACTAAAGCTGAAACTCCAGTACTTTGGCCACTGCATGTGAGAGTTGACTCATTGGAAAAGACTTTGATGCTGGGAGGAATTGGGGGCAAGAGAAGAAGGGGATGACAGAGGATGAGATGACTGGATGGCATCACTGACTCAATGGACGTGAATTTGAGTGAACTCTGGGAGTTGGTGATGGACAGGGAAGCCTGGTATGCTGTAATTCATGGGGTCGCAAAGAGTGGACATGACTGAGCAACTGAACTGAACTGATTGCTAAGTCATATTTCATAGAAATTGTGATAAATTGGATATAATTCAGCAAATAGTCACTTCTCTTCCCAAGTCCTTGTAGTTTAGCCTAGGGGACTTGCTTCAACTAATTGTGATCAGAAGTCACAGTGTGTCATTTCTAAGCTAAGGCCTTCCAAGCATGGTGTCATTCCTTTGTACTCTTCTGATGGAAGACTGTTACTCTACTTATAACACTCCTGACACCAAATTCATAGGCTTTCCACACCAAGAAACTCCAGTTTTCTTGAGGCACCAACTGAGTATGGTAAAATGTAATTCATTTCTCAGTTAGAGCAGAACTTACAGGTAAAGGGCTCAGTACCAGAGGCTATACCCCACTTCAAACGCCAGTCACAAGAAGTGGTTCCCAAGCTATCCACACTTCTGTTCAACCTAGCTAAAAATTAGAGGTTCCAACAACTCCATCCTCAGATTGGAAAATTTACGTAATTGTTTTACTTATATTTATGGAGAAGGCAATGGCATCCCACTCCAGTATTCTTGCCTGGAAAATCCCATGGATGGAGAAGCCTGGTAGGCTGCAGTTCATGGGAAGAATCGGACACAACTGAGCAACTTCACTTTCACTTTTCACTTTCATGCATTAGGGAAGGAAATGGCAACCCACTCCAGTGTTCCTGCCTTGAGAATCCCAGGGACAGGGGAGCCTGGTGGGCTGCCATCTATGGGGTCGCACAGAGTCAGACACGACTGAAGTGACTTAGCGGCAGCACAAGTTTATTATAAAGGATATTGTAAAGGATAAAAATAAGCAATCAGATGAAGAGCTACATAGACTGAAGACCAGAAAAACTGAGTGAAGGATTTCCATCCCTATGGAGTTCAAGAGCACTTGCCAACCCAGAAACTCTGCAAACCTCATTATTTAGGATTTTTATGGAGGCTCCGTTATGTAGATATGATTGATTGAATCATTGACCATAGGTGATTGATTCAAGCTTCAGCACCTCTTCCTTGGCTAAAGATCAGGGTCTAGATGGGGTTAAAAGTTTCAGCCTTCTAATGATCCTTTGGTCCTTCTGGCAACCAACCTCCTGTTCTGAAGTTACCTAGGGGCCCCCAGCCATCAGTCATCTCATTAGCATGCAATAGGATATTCTTAATGCTCTGGAGATTCCAAGAGTCTTAGAAATTCTCATGTGAAGAACCAGAGACTAGGACCAAATATGATAACAGAAGAGCCTCTTATCTAAAGTGTTTTGGGAGCTCTGTTCTAGGAACCAGGAATAAAAATCAAATATATAATTTTTATTGTATCAAAACATCACATCCACCATAAGGAGAGAACTCAGGAAGCTAGTGCACCTTCATTCTGGAACCTAGAACACAGACACGTGGAGCTGACCCTCAACTGACCTAAAACCTGCCTTCCTGACCCACCCAATCCCCTTTGAAATTCAGTCAATTTAGCCAAATAGTAGCTGACTTGCATATCTATGAACATGAAATAAATGTTTGTTGTAAGCCTCTAAGATTGGGAGAGAGAGTCATTGTAGTAGTGACAGAGGATATCAATATGTGTTTCTACTTACAGTGTATGAATATGAGGTTCCCTTCTTATCCTTGGTCATACAATGAATTATCAAAAAGCTTTATCTCATCTATTGGAAAGTCTTATTTTAGGTTTTACATTGTATTAAAATAATAGCTGAGTATTTTTTCATACTTTTTTTAAGTGGGTGAAGTCATTTTCATGACACTGTACAGGAGACAGGGATCAAGAGTATCCCCATGGAAAAGAAATGCAAAATAGCAAAATGGCTGTCTGAGGAGGCCTTACAAATAGCTGTGAAAAGAGAAGTGAAAAGCAAAGGAGAAAAGGAAAGATATAGGCATCTGAATGCAGAGGTCCAAAGAATATCAAGAAGAGATAAGAAAGCCTTCTTCAGTGATCAAAGCAAAGAAATAGAGGAAAACAATAGAATGGGAAAGACTAGAGATCTCTTCAAGAAAATTAGAGATACCAAGGGAACATTTCATGCAAAGATGGGCTCGATAAAGGACAGAAATGTTATGGACCTAACAGAAGCAGAAGATATTAAGAAGAGGTGGCAAGAATACATGGAAGAACTGTACAAAAAAGATCTTCATGACCCCGATAATCACGATGGTGTGATCACTCACCTAGAGCCAGACATCCTGTACTGTGAAGTCAAGTGGGCCTTAGAAAGCATCACTACGAACAAAGCTAGTGGAGGTGATGGAATTCCAGTTGAGCTGTTTCAAATCCTGAAAGATGATGCTGTGAAAGTGCTGCACTCAATATGCCAGCAAATTTGGAAAACTCAGCAGTGGCCACAGGACTGGAAAAGGTCAGTTTTCATTCCAATCCCAAAGAAAGGCAATGCCAAAGAATGCTCAAACTACCGCACAATTGCACTCATCTCACATGCTAGTAAAGTAATGCTCAAAATTCTCCAAGCCAGGCTTCAGCAATACGTGAACCGTGAACTCCCTGATGTTCAAGCTGGTTTTAGAAAAGGCAGAGGAACCAGAGATCAAATTGCCAACATCCGCTGGATCATGGAAAAAGCAAGAGAGTTCCAGAAAAACATCTATTTCTGCTTTATTGACTATGCCAAAGCCTTTGACTGTGTGGATCACAATAAACTGTGGAAAATTCTGAAAGAGATGGGAATACCAGACCACCTGACCTGCCTCTTGAGAAATCTGTATGCAGGTCAGGAAGCAACAGTTAGAACTGGACATGGAACAACAGACTGGTTCCAAATAGGAAAAGGAGTACGTCAAGGCTGTATATTGTCACCCTGCTTATTTAACTTATATGCAGAGTACATCATGAGAAACGCTGGACTGGAAGAAACACAAGCTGGAATCAAGATTGCCGGTAGAAATATCAATAACCTCAGATATGCAGATGACACGACCTTTATAGCAGAAAGTGAAGAGGAGCTAAAAAGCCTCTTGATGAAAGTGAAAGAGGAGAGTGAAAAAGTTGTCTTAAAGCTCAACATTCAGAAAACAAAGATCATGGCATCTGGTCCCATCACTTTATGGGAAATAGATGGGAAAACAGTGGAAACAGTGTCAGACTTTATTTTGGGGGGCTCCAAAATCACTGCGGATGGTGATTGTAGCCATGAAATTAAAAGATGTTTACTTCTTGGAAGGAAGGTTATGACCAACCTAGATAACATATTAAAAAGCAGAGACATTACTTTGCTGACTAAGGTCTGTCTAGTCAAGGCTATGGTTTTTCCTGTGGTCATGTATGGATGTGAGAGTTGGACTGTGAAGAAAGCTGAGTGCCGAAGAATTGATGCTTTTATTAAACTGTGGTGTTGGAGAAGATTCTTGAGTCCCTTGGACTGCAAGGAGGTCCAACCAGTCCATTCTGAAGGAGATCAGTCCTGGATGTTCTTTGGAAGGAATGATGCTAAAGCTGAAACTCCAGTACTTTGGCCACCTCATGCGAAGAGTTGACTCATTGGATAAGACCCTGATGATGGGAGGGATTGGGGGAAGGAGGAGAAGGGGACGACAGAGGGTGAGATGGCTGGATGGCATTACTGACTCGATGGACATGACTTTGAGTGAACTCTGGTAGTTGGTGATGGACAGGGAGGCCTAGCGTGCTTCAGTTGATGGGGTCGCAAAGAGTTGGACACGACTGGGCGACTGAACTGAACTGAACTGAACTGATGCAATCTTCAGTCCCAGCAACCATAGACAAAGAAACATGAGAAATCAAGTTTATGAGAATCCACTATATACGTGTGTCAGTTTACTAATATCTTTTCAGTCTCATGTGACAAGTACAATGAAGAAAGAGAAGCTCAAGGAACTTAGGTAATTTGCCCAAGATCACAGAGCTATGAAGTAGTAAATCTTCTACCCAAGTTGTAATCTCTGTTATTTCCACTAACTGAAGAGGTAATCAATGAGAGCACTAATATTTCTTGAGCATTTGCTGTGTACAAAGCTCTAGTCAGAGATATTAGAGTGCAGTCCTTGTTCTAAGGAGTTCTCTGTTGTGTAAGTACAAATAAAGATAATGAAGCAAACCCTGTTTCCACACTTGGAAAAAAAAACACACACACACAATTAGTTTTTTACTTCCAAATCATTTCACAGACAGGAAAACTCAGATTAAATGGCTTTATCAGGTCACAAAAACAACAGCAGAACAAGGATATCCAGCAGCCCAGAGCTTTTGACTCGGCATCCAGCCCTTTCTCTGCTGTTATATGCTTTTCTCTGACAACGGCACAAGTGGTAAAATTGTGGTTCAGAAGAGAGAGAAAGTACTGTGGGCTGGAATAGTTGACTTAATTTCTATTTAAGATTCTATTTCAGAAGATAGTTTTTTGAACATCAGCCAGTTCATTAGAAGAAGCAAGGATTGTGTTTATTTAAAAACAAATATGAAAATGCAAGCATCTGTTTTCTAATTGTGCAGATGCTATCAATTTTGCTGCAATGCTCTGTCCATATCAACTGACATCTGGTATCATCTAAAGAGTCCACCTGCAATGCAGGAAGCACAGGAGATGTGGGTTCGATCCCTGGGTTGGGAAGATCCCTTGGAGAAGGAAAAGGCAATCCATTCCAGTATTCTTGCCTAAGAAATCCCATGGGCAGAGGAGCTTGGCAGACTACAGTTCATGGGGTCACAAAGAGTTGGACATGACTGAGCATCTGAGCATGCACGTTCTGGAATATGTATGTGACATAGAACTGTATATTACTTACACAAGTTTAAAAAGTAGGAGCATTAGTTAGACATTAGAAGTGATGGCAACTGAAGATGACAACTTGGGAGATAATTGTTTATCATGACTCCACAAAAAGAGTTCAGAGTTCTTATAGCAACTCTGTTAAATCACGGCTTAGACAGCTAAACAGCAGAATGTTGTTCCATTTGGCTAAAAATTTTCTTTCTAAACCATCTGGGCTGGCAGGTGTTCATCATCAGATTGGGGTTGCTATGAGACTGGAACTTGCTAATGCTAATGAGCTATAGAGACAGAAACCTAAATTTTGCTCATTTGAAACAACTTTATATTTGCCTCTGCTAGAAGTACCAGCAACACCTTATGACTTTCCAAAATGCAAAATTTGTAATGAAGTTTCCCAAGGAGAACATTCTACTGATCAAAAATGATAGATTAAATTGATGGCAATGTGTGTTTGTTTTCATTTTAAACACTCTATGAATCTTAATGTTCTCCCTCTTTCTTGATAGAGAACAAGTCCCTAATCTTTATATAATTTTAAGGTGGTTGGGCAGGAGAAGAAGAGAAGCATCTTTTCTCTCATGTGTGAGTGATATATTCCTCTCTTGACAGAAAGGAAAGTCAATTCATGTGCATATGATTGTCATAATGAAATTTAAAGTGTGTAGAAGACAAATAATAAACAACAGTTATAGAAAAATGTGATCAACCTGGTGTTTTCTTTCACTTTATTGGTCAACTGGCATCACATGAAATTCATCCTATAGACAGTCTACACACCAGGCAGGGTGATAGAAAATGTAGAACTGATACTCAAAGTGACCTTGAAAAATGCTCTTGATAACGTGATGACAGTTAAAGAAAGTTCAAATTGTACATTTCAAGGCCAGGATCACTCTTTAGATCTAAAAGAACAGATAAGTTACTGAGCAGAAAGACACTAGAAGTCATGCTGGGTCCCATGATGAACATGAACAGAGAAAAAAATGTTAGCACATCAAATACCTTGGTAAAAGTGATGTTCAATGTTTTATTTTCTTAACATTTTGTCACTATGTTGGGTAAAGTTAGTGTCCCTGTGTTAGCATTACATAGGAAAAAGGCATGCAATGGGTTGATGAAAATGGCCGTTTTTAAACTATGGTTGTGCCTAGTTTTTTCAGAGTGGCTCAGGGATTGCTAAGGCAGGTGGGTAGGAAGGAAAGAGGGAAAAGTGGGTAAATAGCCCTGATCCATTATTTCAGCTTTAATAAAATCTCAACTTGCGTCAGTTTTATATATCAAAGGTCTATGTAAAGTTTTGCTTCAGAAAGGAGGAGGGAGGGCTTGATTGCTAAAAAGGCAAAAAAGAACTTTGAAAGCCATCAAATTAAACTTACATACAAAGATTTGCTTGAAATACATTATGTTAAAAGCTAATGGTAAATAACAAAATGATGTAGATTCTGCTATTGAATTATGCTATGAAATAAATATTGTGTTGTGGTTTATGAGAAATATCTAACATTAAAGAAAAAGATACTAGGGTGTGTCTATGTTTTGCAGAACTAATCTGAACACACAAGAAATGTTTATAGGGTTAACAATGACAGAAAGACTCAACAATGCTAAAGGAATGGAAGTAAATATTGCTTAATAAATTATTTGGTAAATTATTGTATATACTTCTATTTGATAATGATAATATAACAAGATTACTTTTTATAATTACTGTGCCTTAGAAGATTTGCTTTCATTATTTTAATTATTCTTCACAAAGGTCCCATAATTTAAGTGTGAGACTTGAACAGCAAGGCCTGTTGTGATCTAGTAACTAATTAGTAAATGACAGTTGACAGTTACAGTACAACTCCAAAGCTTGTAGTTTCCCATTGCACAACCTGCCTTTTCATAAGTTGGAAAGTTTGTAAATGTCATGTAAGATGGTTCTAGAAATCAAACATATAATAAAAGAAAGAGTGGTGTTTCTTCTGTGTTTTTCCTCCAATCACTATCTTAACAGGTATGGTGTGACCCAGGTAAGTACTATTTGCATTTTTCAATAATTAATTTAAATCCTCATAAAAGAATGAGAGTTGTTTTCATTCATTTTAGAGTCTCAACTGGACAGCTGAATTTCTGAAGCGGCAGAAGTGTTATTAGGATAATTTCAAACTTGGTATTGAAATTCTAGTACAATACTACTCTTTCCTGGCTTTCAAAATTCTTTTTTGCCTTTTTAGCAATCAAGCCCTCCCTCCTCCCTTCTGAAGCAAAACTTCACATAGACCTTCGATATATAAAACTGACACAGGTTGAGATTTTAAGTCCCTGGTGGCTCAGACCGTGAAGCATCTGCCTGCAGTGCGGGAGGCCCAGGTTCAATCCCTGGGTTAGGAAGATCCCCTGGAGAAGGAAATGGCAACCCACTCCAGTACCCTTGCTTGGACAATCCCATGGACAGAGGAGCCTGATAGGCTACAGTCCACAGAGTCACAAAGAGTTGGACACGACTGAGTGACTTCACTTAGGGCTTCCCTGGTGGCTCAGAGGTTAAAGTGTCTGCCTGCAAAGCGGGAGACCAGGGTTCGATCCCTGGGTCAGGAAGATCCCCTGGAGAGGAAATGGCAACCCACTCCAGTATTCTTGCCTGGAGAATCCCATGGAAGGAGGAACCTGGTGGGCTACAGTCCATGGGGTCTCAAAGAGTCAGACACGACTGAGTGACTTCACTTCACTTCACTACATTCACTGATGTTTGCAAATATATGTTAAAGCAAATGATTTCTGTGAGCTCTGTAATAATGATGAAGTAAATTGATCTTTATGGGAATAGACTTCTAAGAAACATTTTTCCTGGAAATGAAACCTGCTACAAGAAAGGAAAGTCAAGATATTGTGTTACATTCAATTGCAAAACCACTGGACACCTGGCTTGTGTTAAGAACATCTTTCTCCCAAGCAGCTGAGAACCTCCTGATTCCTTGAGAGTTCTTTGCCTTGCTACAGTTCCTTGACTGATCATCAGATACATGGGGATGCTAAGTTGGTTATACCATACTGTAAACCATGTCACTTTTTTCCTCTGTGAAGTAAAACTAACAGCCAGAATCCATGAATGAACGACTAGGTAGAATGATAACACCCTCCCACCAGTTCCAACCTTTGTTCTATCCTCAGTTCAGTCCAGTTCAGTTGCTCAGTCGTGTCCAGCTCTTTGCAACCCCATGAATCACAGTATGCCAGGCCTCCCTGTCCATCACCAACTCCCGGAGTTCACTCAAACTCACGTCCATCCAGTCGGTGATGCCATCCAGCCATCTCATCCTCTGTCGTCCCCTTCTCCTCCTGCCCCCAATCCCTCCCAGCATCACAGTCTTTTCCAATGAGTCAACTCTTCACATGAGGTGGCCAAAGTACTGGAGTTTCAGGTTTAGCATCATTCCTTCCAAAGAACACAGGACTGATCTCCTTCAGAATGGACTGGTTGGATCTCCTTGCAGTCCAAGGGACTATCAAGAGTCTTCTCCAACACCACAGTTCAAAAGCATCGATTCTTTGGTGCTCAGCTTTCTTCGCAGTCCAAATCTCACATCCATACTTGACTACTGGCAAAACCATAGCCTTGACTAGATGGACCTTTGTTGGCAAAGTAATGTCTCTGCTTTTTAATATGCTCTCTAGTTTGGTCATAACTTTCCTTCCAAGGAGTAAGCATCTTTTAACTTCATGGCTGCAGTCACCATCTATCCTAGTGTCAGTTTGAAAGCATGTAAGCTACCTCACTTAATCATCCTGAATTAGCAACTTAAATATGAAATGTAGAAAAAGGGTAAAGATGAACCTATTTGTGGGGCAAATAGAGAACAGGACATGCAAGGCAGACATAGAGAACAAGACATGTGGACACAGGAGGGGAAGAGGACAGTGGGACAAATTGAGCGAGCAGCACTGACATACACACTGGTGGTGGTGTTTTAGTCGCTAAATTGTGCTCTATTCTTGGAACCCCATGGACTGTAGCCCACCAGGCTCCTCTGTCCATGGGATTTTCCAGGCAAGAATACTGGAGTGATTTGTCATTGCCTTCTGCAGGGGATCTTCTCGACCCAGGAATCGAACCTGGGTTTTCTGCATTGCAGGCAGATTCTTTACTGACTGAGCTATGAGGGAAGCCCATATGTACACTGAAAGAAAGTGAAAATGAAAGTCGCTCAGTCGTGTCTGACTCTGTGCAACCCCATGGACTGTCCATGGAATTTTCCAGTCCAGAATACTAGAGTGGGTAGCCTTTCCCTTCTCCAGGGGATCTTCCCAACCCAGGAATTGAACTGGGGTCTCCCACATTGCAGGCAGATTCTTTACCAACTGAGCTATCAGGGAAGCCCCATATGTACACTAACCATGCATAAAACAGACAGCTAGTGGGAAAATGCTGTATTAACACAGAGAGCTCAGCTGGGTGTTCTCTGATGACCCTAAAGGGTGCAGGTGGGAGTGAGGCTCAAGAGGGAGGGGATATATGTAAACATATAGCTGATTAGATCCCCTGGAGTAGGAAATGGCAACTCCAGTATTCTTACCTGGGAAATTCCATGAACAGAGGAGCCTGGCAAGCTACAGTCCATGGGTTCGCAAAGGGTCAGACAGGACTGAGCACAGCAGCAGCAGCAGAGCTGATTCAGGTCAGAAACTAACACAATACTGTAAAGTGATTATACTCCAATTTTTTAAAAAAGACAACTATGTTTCTCTATTCATTCACAGTTCAGTTCAGTCGCTCAGTCATGTCCAACTCTTTGCGACCCCATGAACTGAAGCACACTAGGCCTCCCTGTCCATCAGCAACTCCCGGAGTTCACTCAAACTCATGTCTATCGAGTTGGTGATGCCATCCAGCCATCTCATCCTCGGTCATACCCTTCACCTCCTGCCCCCAATCCCTCCCATCATCAGAGTCTTTTCCAATGAGTCAACTCTTTGCATGAGGTGGCCAAACTACTGGAGTTTCAGCTTTAGCATCATTCCTTCCAAAGAAATCCCAGGGCTGATCTCCTTCAGAATGGACCGGTTGGATCTCTTTGCAGTCCAAGGGACTCTCAAGAGTCTTCTCCATCACTACAGTTCAAAAGCATCAATTCTTCAGCACTCAGCTTTTTTCACAGTCCAACTCTGACATCCATACCTGATTACTGGACAAACTATAGCCTTGACTAGATGGACCTTTGTTGGCAAAGTAATGTCTCTGCTTTTGAATATGCTATCTAGGTTGGTTATAACTTTCCTTCCAAGGAGTAAGCATCTTTTAATTTCATGGCTGCAATCACCATCTGCAGTGATTTTTGAATTCATTCACAAAGGACAACTAAATATCAACATGATATTTAGCTGTCATTTGTTCTAGCTAACCTCTACATGTATGCCTGAANGTGATGCCATCCAGCCATCTCATCCTCGGTCATACCCTTCACCTCCTGCCCCCAATCCCTCCCATCATCAGAGTCTTTTCCAATGAGTCAACTCTTTGCATGAGGTGGCCAAACTACTGGAGTTTCAGCTTTAGCATCATTCCTTCCAAAGAAATCCCAGGGCTGATCTCCTTCAGAATGGACCGGTTGGATCTCTTTGCAGTCCAAGGGACTCTCAAGAGTCTTCTCCATCACTACAGTTCAAAAGCATCAATTCTTCAGCACTCAGCTTTTTTCACAGTCCAACTCTGACATCCATACCTGATTACTGGACAAACTATAGCCTTGACTAGATGGACCTTTGTTGGCAAAGTAATGTCTCTGCTTTTGAATATGCTATCTAGGTTGGTTATAACTTTCCTTCCAAGGAGTAAGCATCTTTTAATTTCATGGCTGCAATCACCATCTGCAGTGATTTTTGAATTCATTCACAAAGGACAACTAAATATCAACATGATATTTAGCTGTCATTTGTTCTAGCTAACCTCTACATGTATGCCTGAACTTTATAGACACTCTATGTTGAAAAGAGGACCTTAGAGTTCTTCCAATCATATCATCTGTGCTGCTAATGTCCATATGCCTGGCTAATGTGGTTTTGTGCTGAGAGTTATGAGCAATACCCAAAGAAAATTTCCTGATATTCCATATCATTGTGTTACCTATTTTAAGTGTTGCAAATCTGGAATATTCTAATCTATCCATACTGTTGGTTCCTTCATTCTGTCTCATTTCCCTTTTCCTTCTAGATAATTTCAGATTTTTGGAGCACTTAGAGCACTTTAGCAACTTAATTATGCTTGGAAACTTCTGAAAGCAGAAGAAGTGACTCCTGCTCCATATACTTTTTAAATACAGATCCTTGTTGGTAGCAAGGGAACTAACTGTCTAGGTTGTAAATTTTAAAAATCAGCCACATTATCATGTCATTCATAGTTTGGATTATCCTCTGAACCACACCTGAATGTTACAAAGACAGGATATCTGACAAATGATCATAAAAATCTTAGGAATAATTTAGTTGAAAGAGACTCCTTTATTTTATTTTATTTTTAATTTCTCAAAGCAATACATAACAAACCGATAGTAACAGTTTGGGTAAACAATAAACAGTGAATAATGAAATAAACCCCCTTTAAACAAAAGGAGAGTCTTTTAACAATATATTAATGTTTATTGAGAAACATACTCAGATTATTCTTGGATTTGTGCCTGTTGCTTTAGATAAAGACAAATTTTTTGTCCTTTAATATAATTGAAATTTCCAGATTTCATTGGAATGTTCTCATATACACCTATGTAACCTAGGCTACCTCTATTGTTAAACCCACCTCCCGATACATTCAAACAGATTTTTAACAGGAATTTATCTGCTCATTCACCACTATGACTCATTTTGCTTTAATAAATTTGAAAGACTGTTGCAGAGCTAATTAAGCAACTGGCTATCATTAGTGTTGCCCAGTCTCTCGCCAGTTTGAGTTTTATAAATTAAATTAGTGTGATGATTCCAGCTCACTTTCTACCAGACATTTCGCATGATTAACTGTGTTTAGCCCACCTTAGCAATTAATTTATTCTCCAAATATACTGTTTTTATCCAGTTTCTCAAAAGAAGATAAAAAGATTGGAAAGTCAACCAAATCCAAATAATGACACAAATAACTAAAGTACATTGGAAACCATCTGTTATTTCATGTTTTCATCAGAAACATCTCACATCAGACCCTGAGGCTGGATGAATTTTAATATTCCATGCTACCATCACCCATTTAGTCTTTAGTAGCAAGTGCTGTTGGGCTTCCCAGGTGCCTCTAGGGGTAAAGAACAGCCTGCCAATGCAGGAGATGTAAGAGAAATGCATTTGATCCCTGGGTCGGGAAGATTCCCTGGAGGAAAACACAGCAACCCACGCCAGTATTCTTGCCTGGATAATTCCATGGACAGAGGAACATGGCAGGCTACAGCCCATAGTATCACAAAGAGTCAGACATGACTGAAGAGACTTAGCACACATGTATATTTTATAAGGAAGATCCACAAGGGCCAGGGAACTAGAATTGAAGATAAAGCAAAAATAAAATATACTGTATAAGATGAAAGTTTTCTTTATAGTTGATATGACAAAATAAAAATCTACACATCAGCACACATACATGAAAAAAGCTAAAAAATAATAAAATTTATGAGATATCTTGAGGGAAAGGTTAACTAGGAAAGCTGAGTTGAAGAGAAAATGATTTTTCCCTATCATGATGTGGAACATGCACTTTCCAGCTTAACGCTTTCATTTATTCCTTAATTACTAGGACAGGGGTAACAAACTTTTTCTTAAAAGCTTCAGAAATTAATGTCTTTGAGGACCATTTGTAGCCATAAATAATACATAAACAATGGGCATAGTTATGTTCTAACTACACACACACACACACACACACACACACACACACACACACACAGAATATATTAAAGAATATAGCCTAAATTGCCTGAATTTGGCCCACGAGCCATAGTTCTCTGACCCCTGACCTAAGATAAGAGGCAAATTTTCACACCTCCACATACTTATTTCCAGCCTCATTTTTGTTGACACAACTTTTCTCTCCCTGAGAGTTTCTTTCCTAGTGAATGACTGTCAAATAACTATATTACCAACCTAAATACATGGGTCATTAGTTTGTGGTTGGCTTTGTCAATCTTCTTCTCATCTTTTTCTCATGACATATACAGGTCATGTTGCATATTAGATGGTGAACATTGTTATGGGAAAATAAGAGAAAAATCGCGCATTATAGAGGAAATAGGAAATATGTGTGGAAAAGGGACAGTTTGCCATATTGAGTTCCCAGGGTAAGCTTCACTGAAAAAGTGGGACTTTTTTAGAGAAAATATTTGTAAAAAAAAGAGAAAGTTTAGCAGATACCTTTTCTTTATTTTCTGTAAGACACACTCCCCGTATTTCTTTTTTAAAATCATTTTATTGAAGTATAAATGATTTACAATGTTGTGTTAATTTCTGCTATACAGCAAATTGGTTCAGACACAAACACATATATATAATATTTTTTCATGTTCTCTTCACTATGATTTTTAAAAGAAGTTTGTTGATTGACTTTGGGCTGTGCTAAGTCTTCATTGCTGTATAGACTTTTCTCTAGCTGTGGTGAGCAGGGGCTACTCTGAAGTGGCAGTGTGTGAGTTCCCCATTTTGGTGGCTTCTGTTGTGGAGTGCAGCTCTAGGTCATTCAGGCTTCAGTAACTGCCCAGGCTCTAGAGCACAGGCTAGTTGTGGCGCATGGGCTTAGGTGTTCCATGGCATGTGGGATCTTTCCAGCAAAAAAGAGATGCAGCGATGTTAGGTGACAAGCCTCCTGCAATTATCCAAGCTTTGAATAATGTGGATCTGATCAAAGAGGCAGCAGTGGAGGTGCTGAGAAACATCAGAGTCTAAACTTTAAAGTTCTTTCTTTAACCCTTCTGCACTGATGGTGGGAATGTAAACTGGAGTAGCTATTATGGAGGTTCCTTAAAAAACGAAAAATATATTTCTCATATGATCCAGCAATTCCACCCCTAGAGATATAACCAGAAAAGACAAAAGATATACGCACCCCAATGGTCCTAGCAGCACTTTTTAGCTAGACATGGAAATAATCTAAATGTCCATCAACAGACACATGTATGAAGAAGATGTGGTTCATATTACTCAGCCATAAAAAAAGAGTAAAATAGAGATACAAGCAGCAACACAAATGGACTCAATATGCCAGCAAATTTGGAAAACTCAGCAGTGGCCACAGGACTGGAAAAGGTCAGTTTTCATTCCAATTCCAAAGAAAGGCAATGCCAAAGAATGCTCAAACTACCACACAATTGCACTCATCTCACATGCTAGTAAAGTAATGCTCAAAATTTTCCAAGCCAGGCTTCAGCAATACGTGAACCGTGAACTCCCGGATGTTCAAGCTGGTTTTCGAAAAGGCAGAGGAACCAGAGATCAAATTGCCAACATCCCTGGATCATGGAAAAAGCAAGAGAGTTCCAGAAAAACATCTGTTTCTGCTTTATTGACTATGCCAAAGCCTTTGACTGTGTGGATCACAATAAACTGGAAAATTCTGAAAGAGATGGGAATATCACACCACCTAACCTGTCTCTTGAGAAATCTGTATGCAGATCAGGAAGCAACAGTTAGAACTGGACATGGAAAAACAGACTGGTTCCAAATAGGAAAAGGAGTACATCAAGGCTGTATATTGTCACCCTGCTTATTTAACTTCTATGCAGAATACATCATGAGAAAAGCTGGACTGGAAGAAACACAAGCTGGCATCAAGATTGCCGGGAGAAATATCAATCACCTCAGATATGCAGATGACACCACCCTTATGGCAGAAAGTGAAGAGGAGCTAAAAAGCC
>SJYV01031390.1:1205322-1296479 GCA_006410875.1 Neotragus pygmaeus
TTTTCTGAATGTTGAGCTTTAAGCCAACTTTTTCACTCTCCTCTTTCACTTTCATCAAGAGGCTTTTTAGTTCCTCTTCACTTTCTGCCATAAGGGTGGTGTCATCTGCATATCTGAGGTTATTGATATTTCTCCTGGCAATCTTGATTCCAGCTTGTGCTTCCTCCAGCCCAGTGTTTCTCATGATGTACTCTGCATAGAAGTTAAATAAGCAGGGTGACAATATACAGCCTTGACGTACTCCTTTTCCTATTTGGAACCAGTCTGTTCCATGTCCAGTTCTAACTGCTGCTTCCTGACCTGCATATAGATTTCTCAAGAGGCAGGTCAGGTGGTCTGGTATTCCCATCTCTTTCAGAATTTTCCAGTTTATTGTGATCCACACAGTCAAATGTTTTGGCATCATCAATAAAACAGAAATCGATGTTTTTCTGGAACTCTCTTGCTTTTTCCATGATCCAGTAGATGTTGGCAATTTGGTCTCTGGTTTCTCTGCCTTTTCTAAAACCAGCATGAACATCTGGAAGTTCACGGTTCACGCATTGCTGAAACCTGGCTTGGAGAATTTTGAGCATTACTTTACTAGCATGTGAGACGAGTGCAATTGTGTGATAGTTTGAGCATTCTTTGGCATTGCCTTTTTTGGGGGGATTGGAATGAAAACTGACCTTTTCCAGTCCTGTGGCCACTGCTGAGTTTTCCAAATTTGCTGGCATATTGAGTGCAGCATTTTCACAGCATCATCTTTCAGGATTTGAAATATGATTTCAAATATGATTTCAGGAATTCCATCATCTCCACCAGCTTTGCTCATAGTGATGCTTTCTAAGGCCCACTTAACTTCACATTCCAGGATGTCTGGCTCTAAGTGAGTGATCACACCACTGTGATTATCTTGGTCATGAAGATATTTTTTATACAGTTCTTCTGTGTATTCTTGCCACCTCTTCTTAGCTTCTGCTTCTGTTAGGTCCAGACCATTTCTGTCCTTTATCGAGCCCATCTTTGCATGAAATGTTACCTTGGTATCTCTAATTTTCTTGAAGAGATCTCTAGTCCTTCCCATTCTGTTGTTTTCCTCTATTTCTTTGCATCGATTGCTGAGGAAGGCTTTCTTTTCTCTTTTTGCTCTTCTTTGGAACTCTTCATTCAGATGCTTATATCTTTCCTTTTCTCCTTTGCTTTTCACTTCTCTTCTTTTCATAGTTATTTGTAAGGCTTCCCCAGACAGCCCTTTTGCTTGTTTGAATTTCTTTCCCATGTGGATAATCTTGATCTCTGTCTTCTGTACAATGTCATGAACGTCTGTCCATAGTTCATAAGGCATTCTATCTCTCAGATCTAGTCCCTTAAATCTATTTCTCACTTCCACTGTATAATTATAAGGGATTTGATTTAGGCCATACCTGAATGGTCTAGTGGTTTTCCCTACTTTCTTCAATTAAAGTCTGAATTTGGCAATAAGGAGTTCATGATCTGAGCCACAGTCAGCTGCTGGTCTTGTTTTTGCTGACTGTATAGAGCTTCTCCATCTGTGGCTGCAAAGAATATAATCAATGTGATTTTGCTGTTGCCCATCAGGTGATGTCCATGTGTAGAGCCTTCTCTTGTATTTTTAGAAGAGGGTGTTTGCTATGACCAGTGCATTCTCTTGGCAAAACTCTATTAGCCTTTGCCCTGCTTCATTCCGTATTCCAAGACCAAATTTGCCTGTTACCCCAGGTGTTTCTTGACTTCCTACTTTTGCATTCCAGTCCCCTATAATGAAGAGGACATCTTTTTTGAGTGTTAGTTCTAAAACATCTTGTAGGTCTTCATAGAACCGTGCAACTTCAGCTTCTTCAGCATTACTGGTTGAGGCATAGGCTTGGTAAAGTTTAACCTTTACCTTGTCCTAAAACCACAGAATGATCTTGTTGTCTATTAGGGAAAAAAATTATTTTTTTCCTCTTCAGTAAGTATATCAGTATCTACTTATTAAAAAGAAAAACATGTTTTGTACAGAAAGCATAAGTAATCTCCCCTGTCAATTTCCAGTATCTACTAAATCATCATATAATAGATATTGGATTTAGTATATTATGTTACAAAAATAATTTCTATCAAATATTTTGATTGAATTATCTCCTCCAACCCACTTCCAAAAAGCCTCCGTCTCTAGGAAAACCAAGTAAGATATAAAAATATTTTTTCAGAAAGTATCTGAAAACATAAATTTGTTAATAATGACAGAATTGCCAAGTGTGAGTCACTGTGGGTCCTATTCATTTCAGGACCTTTGCTGCTTTAGGCGCTGCCCTCAATGTATTAATGCATTTGTGAGATAAAGTATGGAACATTTAGAGTTGTGTGTTGTTTTCACAGAGCTGTTACATTCATTTCAAAAGCATTTAATACTCTTTTTTCTCCATTATAAAAGGACAATCCCCAAACAAAATTGGATTACCTGGATAAAAGAAAAGCAATTGAATTGTAGTTATTTTTAAAGGGCATTTGAAGAAACACTATAGTTGATTCTTGAGTATAGGGATGAACAGATTTCTATAAAGGCTGATTAGCCCATCTAAGGATTTACATTATTGGATTGAGGTACAGACTATTCATTTTGCTGCATTTCAGCAGAGAAACTATAAAACTGGATATCCTTTCTCTTTGTAAACCATGAATACTCAAAAGGGAGTGTGGCTCTGTGGCAGGATCAGAATTGAAAGAAAGAAGAAAACCAGAGCTATAGTGGTTCTGCTACAACCTTGTCTGACTCCTTTTATAAACTGTTGGGTTTTATATTTTTAACCCAAGTAAACACATTTGCTGCAGCTACAATCTAGATTGTTGTTGTAGGAAGGTAGTTCTCTAGGATAACTGCATAAATTCCTTTCTATGAAGAAAATGGAGAAAGCCTAGGTGAAACAGTCTTTCTTTAGTATGTTGCTAGTATTTAGTTTGAAACAAAAGAGAAACAAAATCATTCTCATTTGTCACCCAGTTTCTTTGATGGGAAATAATTTTATTTATTTATTTTTTAACTTGCAACATGACTCAGTAGGGGATCTTAGCCAAACAATCAAAGATCTTAGTTCAGGCTTTAGCTCTGCTGTAATCATGTTTTGTTGCTTTTGATAAAGTCTCTTTACCTCCCTGGAGCTTTCCAGGTGGCTCAGTGGTAAAGAATCCCCCTGCCAATGTGAGAGATGCTGGTTTGATCCTTGGATCAGGAAGATTCCTGGGAGAAGGAAATGGAAACACACTCCAGTATTCTTGCCTGAAAAATTCCATGGATAAATGAGCCCAGGAGGCAACAGTCCATAGAATCACAGAGTCAGACAGGACTGAACGACGAAACATGCATGCACTTTTCCTCTGTCATCCAGTTTCCACATTTATGAGTCTGTAATCAACACTAACCTCGTCTGCTTCTGAGAGGTAGCGACCAAATACACATTTGTGTGAAAGGTCTTTGAGAAGATATGGGAAACTAAAATAACTCACTTCCCAAACTTGAAATAACTATATTCACATGTATTTTATCTTTCAACCAATGCCTTGGGCACTTACATATCTTATTTATCAGCGAGAAATGCTTTTGACAGTAAGTATTAATATCCAAATTGAAGCTGTTTAAGTCAGGGGGCATTTATTGTTCAGTTAAAATGAAGCCTGAAAGCAGAAAACCACTCATTGGGTTTAGTAAAGGTCATCGGCTTTCTTTTCATTGTAAATTATTCTCAGGGTATAAGGTTTTTCATCCACACACGTTATCACCTCCTCTTTCGCAGTAATAAATGCCAGGCTAAGCTCTGGGTATCATTATGTACAAGTTCAAGTCTGGGAAACATTGGCTATGGGAATAGATCCAACTCTCCTGTTCCTGACCAATTCATCTAGAAATTATCTTTCCAATCATCCCCCCCAACACACATACACATTAGATTATCCCTGACACATCAGCATCCAGATCTATGTTATATGGTCACCTCTGCAGTGAAAGAGACCTATCTTTACAGACTATGAGATGGGAAGCCTGCAGAGGATAAAGGGATATGGAGAGATTTTTGGATAATCAACAGATAATGTCTGCTATAGCTTAACCATAGAAAGTTTAATTCATCACCTTGAGAACATAACCCCACAGCTGCTATACATTCTCATTCTTATGTGATGCTAGTTTTTGTTTAAACAACCATAATGAGATGACATTAGTGGTCCATGTCCTTGTCCAAATTTCATTTGGATCACCAAGGTTATGAGTTGGTTTTTAGATGTGTTCCCCAGTTTTAAGCATTGTTCCCCCCAAAAGTAAACACCATTTTATGCAAGTCAAAGCAGTCCCGTCCTATTAAGTAACCAATTTTTTGTGAATGAAATCTTCAACCTTCTTTTTCACTAGGCTGGTCTCTTGTTGTTTCTTTTGAATGATTTAATTGGTAGAACCTCATTGGCCTGCATTTGCTAAACCTCTCAGAGAGCAAAAGGTGACATTATGAGATTAGCTCCTGGATTCATTTATCTACAAATATATACTTAAAGATGACTGCCTACTTTTCCCTGAAGAAATATAATCTGAATCAAGATGAATTTGTCTCCCTGTTCTTAGTGTGAAATAGATGGTAATAATTCTCTCCCTATCGCAGACTCCCTCAAAAATTCTTATTTCATACGGGTCTCCTATCACCCAATCACCCATTATATTCTTTTTTTTTCTTTTTTTTTTAATAAATTTATTTATTTTAATTGGAGGTTAATTACTTTACAATATTGTATTGGTTTTGCCATACATCAATATGTATGGATTTTTAACACAAATTAAAAGAAAACTCAGTTCTGATCAATCATCGAAACCAAAGGCACTCCTTCCTCTCCTCATTTTGTCCTTTGGAATCTGATAAGAGGCAGAACAACTCTCTCCATAAGCACCTGGCTGTGGAATTTTTCACTCTCTCAGAAGGAGTTCTAAAAGTAGCATTGATGAAGCTGGTATGGAAACCACAAGGAATAGTAATTAGGTTCTGCAACCCCCATAGAAGCCTCTGGTGTACTTGATTAACCTTGAGAGGCTCTAGGAAATGTTTCTAGAATAATAAACCGTATTGGCCAGGCTCAGCATTGCATACTGAATCCTAGGATCTCATTCCTAAGCCTGATAGGAAACAAACTGGGAAAAAAAATTTAGGAAAGCTGTTTTCCAGTTTGTTTTTTGGGGGTTTTTTTGTTTTTGTTTTTTACAAAAATAACTCATCACTTTCTTCATAGAGGAGTTGGACCGAAATTTGCAGGGAGAGTCAGAAGCAGGTTTCTACATATGTCGAGGGGGAATCCCATCTCTTCCTATTTTTAAGAAGGGCAGTGCCAGACCTTGATTCTGTTCTGTTGCTACAGAAACCTCTTTGGCTTCCTCCTAGCACCATTCTCCCCAGGCTAACTCAAAGGTTGCAAGAGCAAGTCTCCCTGTCTGACTCTTCTACCCCTAAAACTATTTGTTCCTCATAGTGGTTCAGTAAATAAAAGCTAATAAAATATGAATATATAATATTTAAATGTAATATTTATATAATATATAAATATTCTGATGAATAAATAGGTGAATGAGAGTGACAGTTTGACCATGCTATGGTCAAATTGAAATGTTGTTGTTCTTGTTCAGTGGCTAAGTCACATCTGACTGTACGACCCCACAGACTGCAGCACACCAGGCTTCCCTGTCCTTCACTGTCTCCTAGAGTTTGCTCCATTGAGTAGATGATGCCATCCAGGCTGGAGCAAATGAGGGCAAGCAAAGAGACCCCAGATTCCAAATACAACTCGTGTAGAGGAAAAATTTAGCTTCCAATCCTATAAGGAAGCCGGACGCCAAAGAAAGGTGACCTACCTGAAAGGCACAGATAGCCTGACAGTATGAGGTGAAGGAGGATGACAGGTGCTTCCAATGACATTTGAGTTGAAAGAGTTTCCTGAGGCATAGAGAGTCTGTGTCTAAAATAAATGTGATGTTTTATGGGTTTGATATTCATTGGAAACCTCTGGGAAAACATTTCAAGTAGTTTGCTTTCCAAACCTTTTTCTTGGTAAAGAGTGGGAATGCATCACCTAAAACCCAAGCAACTTGCTTCCCTTGGCAGCAAAGTCAATCTCTATTCATAGAATGGGCATATTCCTGAGCCTTAGCAATTTATGTTTCTTTTATTCTCAGAACACGTATCAGCCCAGCAAGTCTCAGTTCATGCACTTGACATATTTCAATGTTATATTGCAAAATAAAACATTCTTTCTTTTCATGTGCCCTGAGTTTTCAGATGGGAGTTCTCACATTGCAAACGCATCAGTCAAATGTAGGTCCTGTGGCCCACGCACCCTCATCGCCATTTATGTGCTACATATTTAATAACAATGACACATGTTCTCTCACAGCCATAAC
Organism: Neotragus pygmaeus; assembly: GCA_006410875.1. Taxonomy (NCBI): domain Eukaryota; kingdom Metazoa; phylum Chordata; class Mammalia; order Artiodactyla; family Bovidae; genus Neotragus; species Neotragus pygmaeus. Next base: position 1,211,735 of record SJYV01031390.1, read on the forward strand.
AAGCTTCCTGCTAATAAATTCACAGGGCAGAAATAACTAGGAACTAACATGGAGTTTTGAACTTTTCTGTCATTATGTACATTTCTGAAGGTAATCTATGGGAAATTCCAGGTGAATTATCCCCAGTTCCCTTAATGAAACTACTACTACTCACATCATCTGTACCTGGCTAAAATGAGACTATTTCAAAGAAAACATTCTTACTAAGGATATAGTGAAATATGTCATTGCAAACTTATGTCACATTTTTTTTTCATAAGAAAATAACAGAAAAAAGAAATAAACCAAAAAATTTTAATCTAATTTATTTATGTTTTTAAATATGAAATACAAAACTCATTGCCCACTTTATGCACATTTTGGAAGATTTTTCTCAATTGTATCAGGTTAATTCCTTTACCAGAAGCAGTGGCAACGTGGTCGAAGGAGGGCCGAGAGGAGCTGTTCCCGAGAGGTGACATTCCACGTTCAAGGTCAGGAGGGGCAGTGGTAAGGAGATACCTCTGTCCAAGGTAAGGAGCAGCGGCTGTGCTTTGCTGGAGCAGTCAGGAAGAAATACCCCACATCCAACGTAAGAGAAACCCAAGTAAAATGATAAGTGTTGCAAGAGGGCATCAGAGGGCAGACACACTGAAACCATAATCACAGAAAACTAGTCAATCTAATCACATGGACCACAGCCTGGTCTAACTCAATAGTAATGTCCTCTGGGACCACCCAAAATGGGTGGGTCATGGTGGAGAGGTCTGACAGAATGTGATCCACTGGAGAAGGGAATGGCAAACCACTTCAGTATTCTTGCCTTGAGAACCCCATGAACAGTATGAAAAGGAAAAATGGTAGGATACTGAAAGAGGAACTCCCCAGGTTGGTAGGTGCCCAATATGTTACTGGAAATCAGAAGAGAAATAACTCCAGAAAGAATTAAGGGATGGAGCCGAAGCAAAAACAATACCCAGTTGTGGAAGTGACTGGTGATAGAAGCAAGGTCCGACTATAAAGAGCAATATTGCATAGGAACCTAGAATGTTAGGTCCATGAGTCAAGGCAAATTGGAAGTGGTCATACAGGAGATGGCAAGACTGAACATCAACATTCTAGGAATCAGCAAATTAAAATGGGCTGGAATGGGTGAATTTAACTCAGATGATCATTATATCTACTACTGTGGGCAGGAAACCCTTCAAAAAAATGGAGTAGCCATCATGGTCAACAAAAGAGTCCAAAATGCATTACTTGGATGCAATCTCAAAAATGACAGAATGATCTCTGTTCATTTCCAAGGCAAGCAATTCAATATCACAGTAAGCCAAGTCTATGCCCCAACCAGTAACAATGAAGAAGCTGAAGTTGAATGGTTCTGTGAAGACCTACAAGACCTTTTAGAACTAACACCCAAAAAAGATGTCCTTTTCATTATAGGGGACTGGAATGCAAAAGTAAGAAGTCAAGAAACACCTGCAATAACAGGCAAATTTGGCTTTGGAATATGGAATGAAACAGGGCAAAGGCTAATAGAGTTTTGCCAAGAGAACGCACTGGTCATAGCAAACACCCTCTTCCAATGACACAAGAGAAGACTCTACACATGGACATCACCAGATGGTTAGCAGAGAAATCACATTGATTATATTCTTTGCAGCCACAGATGGAGAAGCTCTATACAATCAGCAAAAACAAGATTGGGAGCTGACTGTGGCTCAGATCATGAATTCCTTATTGCCAAATTCACATTTAAATTGAAGAAAGTAGAAACCACTAGACCATTCAGGTATGACCTAAATCAAATCCCTTATAATTATACAGTGGAAGTGAGAAATAGATTTAAGGGACTAGATCTGATAGATAGAGTGCCTAATGAACTATGGACAGAGGTTCATGACATTGTATAGGAGACAGGGATCAAGATCATCCCCATGAAAAAGAAATGCAAAAAAACAAAATGACTGTCTGGGGAAGCCTTACAAATAACTGTGAAAAGAAGAGAAGTGAAAAGCAAAGGAGAAAAGGAAAGATATAAGCATGTGAATGAAAAGTTCCAAAGAATAGCAAGGAGAGATAAGAAAGCCTTCCTCAGCAATCAATGCAAAGACATAGAAGAAAACAACAGAATGGGAAAGACTAGAAATCTCTTCAAGACAATTAGAGATACCAAGGGAACACTTTATGCAAAGATGGGCTCGATAAAGGACAGAAATGGTATGGACCTAACAGAAGCAGAAGATATTAAGAAGAGGTGGCAAGAATACACAGAAGAACTGTACAAAAAAGATCTTCATGACCCAGATAATCATGATGGTGTGATCACTCACCTAGAGCCAGACATCCTGGAATGTGAAGTCAAGTGGGCCTTAGAAAGCATCACTACGAACAAAGCTAGTGGAGGTGATGGAATTCCAGTTGAGCTATTTCAAATCCTGAAAGATGATGCTGTGAAAGTGCTGCACTCAATATGCCAGCAAATTTGGAAAACTCAGCAGTGGCCACAGGACTGGAAAAGGTCAGTTTTCATTCCAATCCCAAAGAAAGGCAATGCCAAAGAATGCTCAAACTACCGCACAATTGCACTCATCTCACATGCTAGTAAAGTAATGCTCAAAATTCTCCAAGCCAGGCTTCAGCAATACGTGAACCGTGAACTCCCTGATGTTCAAGCTGGTTTTAGAAAAGGCAGAGGAACCAGAGATCAAATTGCCAACATCCGCTGGATCATGGAAAAAGCAAGAGAGTTCCAGAAAAACATCTATTTCTGCTTTATTGACTATGCCAAAGCCTTTGACTGTGTGGATCACAATAAACTGTGGAAAATTCTGAAAGAGATGGGAATACCAGACCACCTGACCTGCCTCTTGAGAAATCTGTATGCAGGTCAGGAAGCAACAGTTAGAACTGGACATGGAACAACAGACTGGTTCCAAATAGGAAAAGGAGTACGTCAAGGCTGTATATTGTCACCCTGCTTATTTAACTTCTATGCAGAGTACATCATGAGAAACACTGGGCTGGAAGAAGCATAAGCTGGAATCAAGATTGCTGGGAGAAATATCAATAACTTCAGATATGCAGATGACACCACCCTTATGGCAGAGAGTGAAGAGGAACGAAAAAGCCTCTTGATGAAAGTGAAAGAGGAGAGTGAAAAAGTTGGCTTAAAGCTCAACATTCAGAAAATGAAGATCATGGCATCTGGTCCCATCACTTCGTGGGAAATAGATAGGGAAACAGTGGAAACAGTGTCAGCCTTTATTTTGGGGGGCTCCAAAATCACTGCAGATGGTGATTGAAGCCATGAAATTAAAAGACGCTTACTCCTTGAAAGGAAAGTTATGACCAACCTAGATAGCATATTGAAAAGCAGAGACATTACTATGCCAACAAAGGTCCGTCTAGTCAAGGCTATGGTTTTTCCAGTGGTCACGTATGGATGTGAGAGTTGGATTGTGAAGAAAGCTGAGCACTGAAGAATTGATGCTTTTGAACTGTGGTGTTGGAGAAGACTCTTGAGAGCCCTTTGGACAGCAAGGAGATCCAACCAGTTCATTCTAAAGGAGATCAGTCCTGGGTGTTTTTTTGGAAGGACTGATGCTAAAGCTGAAACTCCAGTACTTTGGCCACCTCATGTGAAGAGTTGACTCATTGGAAAAGACTGTGATGCTGGGAGGGATTGGGAGCAGGAGGAGAAATGGACGACAGAGAATGAGATGGCTGGATGGCATCACCAACTGCATGGATGTTAGTTTGAGTGAACTCAGGGAGCTGATGATGGACAGGAAGGCCTGTTGTGCTGCAATTCATGGGTTGCAAAGAGTCGGACACAACTGAGTGACTGAATTGACTGAATTCCTTTACATTGTCGCGGATGAGATACATATTATTTTTCCTACTTTTTAAAAATATTCTGTTTAGATTCATTGTTAAAATACTGTGGCACTCTGGTAGTCTAAACATATTAAAATGTAATTACTTTTTTTTTAATTTTCATGGACACAGATACTTTTTTCTTTTCTGAACTTCAGTTTCTTCAAGGGTACATGAGATACTTTAAATAGAGTATAGTTAAGGTTTTCCCCTGAGGCTTCCCTGATAGCTCAGTTGGTAAAGAATCTGCCTGCAATGCAGAAGACCCCAGTTTGATTCCTTTGTCAGGAAGATTCTCTGGGGAAGGGATAGGCTATCCACTCCAGTATTCGTGGGGTTCCCTTGTGGCTCAGCTGGTAAAAAATTCACCTGCAATGTAGGAGACCTGGGTTCAATCCCTGCGTTGGGAAGAGCCCCTGGAGAAGAGAAAGACTATCCAGTCCAGTATTCTGGCCTGGAGAATTCCATGGAGTATATAGTCTCTGGGGTTGCAAAGAGTCGGACACAACTGAACGACTTTCGCTTTCACTTTCAAGGTCTTCCCCTGTCCTAAGACTCAATGATCAATTTACATTACAAGGAAAGAAAGATATGAGATTCTTCTGTGAAGCTTTATTGTTCTTATTTCTCAGCATCACCTATGCTAACTGTGATATCTAGTTTTCAAAGACACCCAATCCTGTGACCCACACTGTCCTGTGAACTTCTTTTAGCCAGTAGAATGTGACTGGGTGGTACAGTGTGACTCCCAGGGCTAAACAACAAGGAACCAAGGCTTCTATCTGGGTACACTGGAACACTTGCTCTGGAGAAGCCAGCAGCTAGGTAAATAACTCAGCTAGTGATGTTGCCATGCTGTGAGGAGGCCCTAGCTTGTCATGTCGAAAGGTCACACAGAAAACAAAACACATCCAGTTAGTTCCCACAGTGACGAAGGACCCGCCTTGTGAGTGAAGGAGCCATCACGGTTAGTAACCGCATTGGACCTTCAAAGTGGTTCTTGTTGCAGCTTCAGTCTTTGCAACTGTATCAAGGAGTTGAACCCAATCAACCCACTGTGAGTGATAATAAATTGTAGCACCAAAATCTAGGTGACAGTTTGTTACAGAGCAATAGATAAACAAACACTAACTACATTTTTAATCTATGGTCTGCATGAAAGTCCTCATCTACTGCACTGATACAATTTTCTTTCTATAGATTTATCTTTTCCCTTTATCTTTTTTCCATAATGATAAGCCTCACATTTTGAAAGACACATTAAAAAGGTAACCTGTTGGATAGTAAAATATTCTGCACAACAATATCAGAAAACCTGGCTTCTCATCTCTATTTGACAAAGTAGTTGATTTTCCTATGACTTTCAGCAAGTCATTGGCTACTTTTTCTGCATCTCACTGTATACAGTTCATGTAATTATAACAGAACTTATGGCTTTGAATTTCTTAATAATGTAAAGAAACAACAACAAAACTAGGAATGAAAAAAAATATAAATTTTACACTGTGAAAGTTTTCCATAACAAAAAATTCTAAATTCTCTGCTCTCTCCCAGAATTTTTTATGATCTACTTGATACTCAAGACTCATATTTATATCAGCCATCTCTTCATTTAAAAAAAAAAAGTGAGGAAAAATATGACCTTATGTTTATCTCAAATGTTAATGTCACATTTAATTACATAGATAAGAAGTTGTATCTGATTCTGTGCTTAATATTAAAAATTCTTATCTGAGTGATGGTGATAAGAAAAAATAGCATGTTTTTCCAGTTACCGTATCGTGTACATTTAATTAAGGCCCAGTTTTCTAAATCCTGTCCTGTGTTGCTCATTCCACACCCTTTGGGAAACAGAGGAAAGTTCTTAAGTCTGTGAAGGATGATCAATTCAATGTTCAGAGAGAAGAGAGAATTGCAATACTTGCAAACAAATGAGCAAAAATGACATGCAGAAGAGGGACAAAGCAGGTTGCTGGAGCTAAAGAAAATAGTTCGCGTTTCCCTCTGATTCTTCTTGCTTCGATTTCAAAGACTTCTTTTACTTGGTCATCAATTTCTTGAAGAAGCAATGAAAGCATCTAGACCCCAAACTGTAGCCTATTTTGTGATGCTATTACAAGTGTGAGTTTGAATTTTGTGTGGCGTGATCGATTGAGTAGGATGAAGTGATGGTGCAGTGGACTATCTGATCCCATTGGTGATGGTTTATAAAATCCAGATGCACGGCCTGCCGACCTCACAGAAAGAGGAGGGCTGTGAGGAATACCCCATTTTAGGCATAGTCCATCTTACCAACACAGGATCTCCAAAAATGCTCACCAATGTTAAAAAACAAAGTTTTCTCAACTTAAACTAGAGGAGCACATTACTACCAACAGCAGAGACAACTTATATCCCTTTTCCTCTGCACTAACATACCCAGCTTGCTACAGGAAGATTTTAGTAATGCTTTTGTGGGGTCACCAAGAGTAAGACACGATTTAGCAACTAAATAGCAACAACAATTCCTGCCTTCACTCTGGGCTGAGCAGCAGATGGCTCCAGGAATAGGCATGCAAGTGTGCTCAACCTAAAAATGCATGGTCCTTGTCACTAGTCATCACCAAAAATAAAATGACCTAGAACATTTCTTACTGGGTTGCTATATAACTTCCCTACCATCTTCAGGATATACGAACTCAAAGCAGTATTCCCTCTGGGTGGAATCCATTCCAGTTACTCAGCTTCCAGTGCACTTATCAGGCTCCATATAGTAGAAGAAATCACTTCTCTCCACATTGTCTCATCCTAATCAGGAACTACAGGGCACTGTGGCACTTTAAGAACAAGTTACAGAATGTGAGTTAAACAGCTAAATTATGATTAAAAAGAGAAATGCATGTGGAAGAGATTTATTACCAAATTCACATAAATATTGAATTGATTTTTTGACAGGTGAAAAAAAATGAAGTAAATGGTTTTCAGTAATCGAAACTAGAACACAAAAATGCATACAGCAGTTTTTCCCATGATGAGGAGGAAGGAGGAAAGGGTTTGACTGAAATATATGTCTGGTGATACACGTTTATTTAAATATATTTGCTAGCATTTTTATTTTTAACCTCTCAATGTAGGTTAAAGCTGTATATTTTCTCACTCTTTAATGACTGTTAACTGAGTCTGTTCTCAAACACCAAGGATAACAATTTTAGAGTACAAGACAAAAGTGTTCCTGTCAGTTGCTTTCTGAATATTAATGTACTAAGTTTATTGCTAGATTACATGATTATAGCAACAGATTTTAATAATCATCAAAAGCATAAAAGTTATGTTCATATATCTGATGCAAATTTATGTTTATTCAACACAGAGAGAATGTTTCTATATTTACAGCTAGATAGTGTTCTTGCCTGGAGAATTCCAGGGATGGGGGAGCCTGGTGGGCTGCTGTCTTTGGGGTCACACAGAGCCGGCATGACTGAAGTGACTTAGCATAGCATGGGGGGGAAAAAAAGCAAAAACTCCCTTCCAAATTTGCATTGTTTGCTTACAAAAGTACCTGAAGTCAAAATAGAAAAGACAGATTTTTGTACTATTTTAAAACTAGGATACTTCATAATATTTGAGTAGAATGGTATTTCCCAAACTTGGGAACTTGTTCCTTGGGAAATTGTACTTATACTTGAAAAACAAAAAATAATAATCAAATCATTGCTTGAAAGATGTGAGAAATACCAGATTTTTATAGGCTCTGAGAGCCTTTAAAATACTAATGTGACTTGGGAATCTCCAAAAGAGTCACGTAGTATGCAGAGTTTACTAAATATGTTTTCCCACAAAAATCTTTGGGGAAAAAAGAACTTCAGGAACATGTGCATGTGTGTGTGTGTGTTGAACCTTTGTTATCACATAAAAGTATTAGTTTTCTGACTTCACAGCATGAAGGAAAATGCTGGTGTAGAAGATGATTTATGGAACCATAGTTCATTTCACACACACACACAAACACAGGTACATACACAAAACTTCCTTTAATGTACAAGTAACTTTATATACAAAAGCAGTAAATTTTTAATTATATAATTCATAAAAATCATTGGAATATCTGTTTTAATATTGTAATTTTATGAAGAAGAAAATGGCAACCCACTCCAGTAGTCTTGCTTGGCAAATCCCACAGACAGAGGGGTCTGGTGTGCTACAGTCCATAGGGTTCCAAAGAGTCAGACATGACTTATTAACTGAAAAAAAACTGAACTGAAAAACAACTGACTGAAAAAAAAGAGTAAACTAAAATTGTAAGTAATTTAGGGGCCCCTATAAATATATATTCTGATTCAGTAAGTCTTGAGAGAGGTTCAGAAAGCTATATATTTAATAAGTACTTTTAGTAATTCTTTTTTAGGGGCTTCCCTGGTGGCTGAGATGGTAAAGAATCTGCCTGCAATGTGGAAGACCTGGATTCAATCCCTGGGTTGGGAAGTCCCTTGGAGAAGGGCATGGCAACCCACTCCAGTGTTCTTGCCTGGAGAATCCATGGACAGAGGAATCTGGTGGGTTACAGTCCATGAGGTCATGAAGAGTTGAACGCAACCGAAGAGATTTAGCATGAGCTTAGTAATTCTAATATCCCATGTGTCTTAGAGAAACACAGGTCAAACTTTATATTTCTAATAAGTTTATTTTTGTATGTGTATATCACAGCCCAGTAATAAAAAGTGGAAAAGGATGAAAGTGTATTGTTAAGTTTAGGCAAAGGAAGTATGCTTCTCATTCACTTTCCCACCTCCCTCCACTACTGTTGAGAAAGAGTAGAGACTTTATTGGCTAGTATGGTTTATTTGTCATTTATTTCTGATTAATTATTTGCCCTTTTAATGTATCCTAGAATGGCTCTACCCCCAAAAAAACAGCCCCAGGCAGACATAAAGTCTCTACTTGGCCCATTTATCACAAGCCCTTGTCTCAAATTGGATGGTAAGGGAGAGAAAAGTAAAGGATTAACCATCTGTGGACCTTTGATGACTTCTCAATTTATTCCTTCTTTTTTCCTCCCCCATACTCCTCCACTGAGTATCAGAGATACTCAATCAGCATTAGAGAATTTTCCATCATGGTTACAGAATTCAAATGCCCTCAGTGTGTTCAATACACTGGGGGATTAGAATTTATCAATGAACAGAAACAGAGGAAGGATGGCCCTCATCATTTGGGGAATGGTTCATCTTTCTGAGTTGAAGAGGAAGAAAATTAATTAATCATATATCCAAAGGCTGCATATAACCAAAAAGATATGCATTTTGAGTGAGAGAACCAGCTTGTTCCAAACTGTTGAGGGACATCAGAAGATTGAGCTATTACTGAATGTTTACAATAAAAAATGAACCATTGTCCAGAGATCATTTAGTGCACTGTGTGTTGGAGAAGGCAAAATGAAGAAAATAGAGGGTTTTTTTTTTAATTGAAGGACAGCGTATTAAAATGCAGAAACATCACTTTGTTGACAAAGGTTTATATAGTCAAAGCTATGGGTTTCCCAGTAGTCATGTATTGATATGAAAGTTGGACCATAAAGAAAGCTGAGCACCAAAGAATTGATGCCTTTAAATGGTGGTGCTGGAAAAGACTCTTGAGAGTCCCTGATAGCCAGAGGATCAAACCAATCAATCCTAAAGGAAATCAACCTTGAATACTCATTGGAAGGACTGATGCTGAAGGTGAAACTTCAATATTTGGTCACCTGATGCAAAGAGCTGACTCACTAGGAAAGACCCTGATGCTGGGGAAAATTGAGGACAGGAGGAGAAGGGGACAACAGAGGATGAAATGGCTGGATGACTTCACTGACTCAATGGACATGAGTTTGAGAAAACTCTGGGAGATAGTGAAGGACAGGGAAGCTTGTATGCTGTAGTCCATGGGGTTGTAAAGAGTTGGGCACAACTTGGTGACTGAATAACAACATAATTGACACACATTACATTAGTTTCAGGTGTACATTCAGTTCAGTTCAGTTCAGTTGCTCAGTCGTGTCCGACTCTTTGCGACCCCATGCAGCACACCAGGCCTCCCTGTCCATCACCAACTCCTGGAGCTTACCCAAACTCATGTCCATTGAGTTGGTGATGCCATCCAGCCATCTCATCCTCTGTCATCCCCTTCTCCTTTTGCCCCCCCAATCCCTCCCAGCATCAAGGTCTTTTCCAATGAGTCAACTCTTTGCATCAGGTGGTCAAAGTATTGGAGTTTCAGCGTTAGCATCAGTCCTTCCAAAGAAATCCCAGGACTGATCTCCTTTAGGATGGACTGGTTAGATCTCCTTGCAGTCCAAGGGACTCTCAAGAGTCTTCTCCAACACCACAGTTCAAAAGCATCAATTCTGGTGCTCAGCTTTCTTCACAGATGTACATTTCCTCACAGGTGTACATTAGTTTCAGGTAACTGAACATTGTGAAATGATCATCACAGAAAGTTTGATATTTGTCACTATACATAGTTACAAGACTTTTTTCTTCAGTTCAGTTCATCAGTCACTCAGTCATATCCGACTCTTTGCAACCCCATGAATCACAGCACGCCAGGCCTCCCTGATCATCACCAACTCCCGAAGTTCACTCAGACTCGCGTCCATCGAGTCAGTGATGCCATCCAGCCATCTCATCCTTGGTCGTCCTCTTCTCTTCCTGCCTCCAATCCCTCCCAGCTTCAAAGTCTTTTCCAATGAGTCAACTCTTCGCATGAGGTGGCCAAAGTACTGGAGTTTCAGCTTCAGCATCCTTCCTTCCAAAGAAATCCCAGGGTTGATTTCCTTCAGAATTATGATGAACATTTTTCGAGATTTCCTCTCTTAGCAACTTCAAACAGTGCTACTGCTGCGGCTGCTAAGTCGCTTCAGTCATGTCTGACTCTGTGCAACCCCATAGACGGCAGCCCGCCAGGCTCAACTGTCCCTGGGATTCTCCAGGCAAGAACACTGGAGTGGGTTGCCATTGCCTTCTCCACAAATATACAATACAATATTATTAACTACAATCACATGCTTTTCATTACATCCCCATGACTTATTCATTTTACAACAGGAAGTGTGTACTTTTTAACCTGCCTCACCCATTTCATCCTGTGCCTGTGGCAGCCACAAATCTGTTTTCTGTATCTGTAAATAAACATGGTGATTTTTTGTTTGTTTTGTTTTTAAGATTTCACATATGAGTAAGATCATATTTGTCTTTCTCTGTCTCTGACTTATTGCACTTAGCATAATGCCCTCCAGCTTCATCCATGTTGTCAAAAATTCAAAGTTGTGTTGTGGCTAAATAATAGTCATTGTGTATATATGTTATTTTTCTTTGTCCATTTATCCATTGGTGAACACTTAGGTTTTCCATGTCTTGGTTATTGTACATAATACTACAATGAATGTAGTGGTACATATATCTTTTCAAATTAGTGCTTTCTTTTTCTTTAAATTAATGTCCAGAAGTTGGAGTTCTGGATCATATGGTAGTTCTGTTTGGGGTTCTGGCTAATATGGTAGTTCTATTTTTAATTTTCTGAGGAATTTCTATACTGTTTTCCATAGTGGTTGGATCACTATGGAAGTTTTTAATATTCGTATCAATTTGATTTTATCCTAAAAGTCAATACAAGGTTTCTGGGACAGGGATCATAGTTACTATAACTTACAGCAATAACTATGTCAGTTTCCTCTTTCGTCCCCTTCTCCTCCTGCCTTCAATCTTTCCCAGCATCATGATCTTTTCCAATGAGTCAGTTCTTCGAATCAGGTGGCAAAGTATTGGAGTTTCAGCTTCAGCTGAAAATTCCAGTGAATTTTCAGGACTGAAAGGGATGACAGAGGATGAGATAATTGGATGGCATCACCAACTCAATGGACATGAGTTGAGCAAGGCCCAGGAGTTGGTGATGGACAGGGAAGCCTGGCATGCTGCAAAGAGTTGCAAAGAGTCAGACGCGACAGAGCAACTGAACTAAACTGATGCCAGTTTCCCACATCCAGTGCACCACAGGTGAAACCCAAGACCAGAGTCACATGTGTACAGGTAGGGTCTGTTCCTCAGTTCAAAATTCCTGAAATGAAATCAGGCAGTTTATACAGGTTACAAGTTGTCCTCTCTGTGAGAGTGAAGTAAACCTTTGTTCTCTAGTTATTTGCATTTCATTGGAATGTAAAGAACTGGCTGCCAAGTTTTAGGTTTACTTCCGTTTGAAATATAAACACTCATGGACAGAACTCTAACTTCCTCCAGAGATTTCTAGTGTTTCAACCATTCTTGGTAACCACAAGTCTGTTCTCTATGACTGTGAAAGTGTCTGATAGTTTTCTGATAATAAGCTATTTTTAGATCATTTTTATATGATGAAGACCAAATATGAAACACAAGCTATAAAGGACTGTGTACTTTGACTGCTGGGAGAAATATCAATAACCTCAGATATGCAGATGACACTACCCTTATGGCAGAAAGTGAGAAAGAACTAAAAAGCCTCTTGATGAAAGTGAAATTAGAGAGTGAAAAAGTTGGCTTAAAGCTCAACATTCAGAAAACGAAGATCATGGCATCTGGTCCCATCACTTCATGGAAAATAGATGGGGAAACAGTGGAAACAGTGTCAGACTTTATTTTTGGGGGCTCCAAAATCACTGCAGATGGTGACTGCAGCCATGAAATTAAAAGACGCTTACTCCTTGGAAGAAAAGTTATGACCAACCTAGATAGCATATTCAAAAGCAGAGACATTACTTTGCTGACTAAGGTCCATCTGCTGTTGCTGCTGCTGCTGCTAAGTCACTTCAGTCATGTCCGACTCTATGCGACCCCATAGACAGCAGCCCACCAGGCTCCCTGGTCCCTGGGATTCTCCAGGCAAGAACACTGGAATGGGTTGCCATTTCCTTCTCCAACGNCATTACTGATTGGGACATAGACTTGGATTGCTGTGCTATTGAATGATTTGCCTTGAAAACAGAGATCATTCAGTCGTTTTTGAGATTGCATCCAAGTACTGCGTTTCTTACTTTCTCCAAAAAGTTATTGTGGGAATAGAAAAAGATTGTGTCTGTTAAAAAAATAAACTGATACATAGTAAAAAATTTAAAGAGTGTTTTGAGCAAAGACTAATTAAATCAGGCAGTGTCTAGTTGGTTAGAGCAGTCCACAAAGAGGATCTAGCAGCAGGTCTTATAGAGAAGAGGCAGAAGGAAAGTAAGGCCATTACTTGATTTGTTATAGCTTAACTGGCTACATTCTTTGAGAAAACCTAGTTGGCTGTGATTCGTTGTCCTTACATTTAATGTCTTAAACTTGAGATATTTCAGGTTTAGGTTATAGTGTGCTTTTGTAAGAACCTAAGGCATTAATCTTATATGCAGAGTACATTATGAGAAACGCTGAACTGAAAGAAACACAAGCTAGAAACAAGTTTACAAGGAGAAATATCAATAACCTCAGATATGCAGATGACACCACCCTTATGGCAGAAAGCGAAGAGGAACTAAAAAGCCTCTTGATGAAAGTGGAAGAGGAGAGTGAGAAAGTTGGCTTACAGCTCCACATTCAGAAAATTAAGATCGTGGCATCTAGTCCCATCNATCAGTCCATTCTAAAGGAGATCAGCCCTGGGATTTCTTTGGAAGGAATGATGCTAAAGCTGAAACTCCAGTACTTTGGGCACCTCATGGGAAGAGTTGACTCATTGGAAAAGACTCTGATGCTGGGAGGGATTGGAGGCAGGAGGAAAAGGGGATGACAGAGGATGAGATGCCTGGATGGCATCACCGCCTCGATGGATGTGAGTCTGAGTGAACTCTGGGAGATGGTGATGGACAGGGAGGCCTGACGTACTGCAATTCATGGGGTCGCAAAGAGTCGGACCCCACTGAGCAACTGAACTGAACTGAATTGAACTTAGCAATATATTCTATCAACTACCTCTGTAGTCTGGGAAAGATTAGCACCAGTTTAAGTAAAAGTGTTAATAGTACAAACCAAATAAAATACTACTGAAATGTAAATGCCAAGAAGATGCCAACATGATGAAGCCAACATTATCGAAATGGAAAACGGCGTAGTATTTAATAGCATGAATAGCTGAGATATTAGCTTGTCAGAAAAACATTTCTCTTCACTGAAATACTTCAACTTTTGTTTAATTTTACATCAAAGATGTTTCTTTCAACAGTTGGCATAATTAATGATTTCTTTTTTTACTTTCTCAAGTGAAATTAGTCAAAGATTATGGGTAGGCACAATATGAACTAGAGAGCAAACATGAATTAAATTGAAATCCTAGGATTCTCTTTATACTAGTTTTATATTTAGCTATAATTTAGATTATATAGATAAAATGAGGACAAACTATCATTCTATTATTTGATCAATGTTTGTGGAAATACTAACTATTACTTAGAGATAGTTTCCCTGACAGGTTTACTATTTGACTAGTATGTATGTGTGTGTGTATGCCCACACACACATGTCTGTTGCAAATAAAACCTTCATAAAGAAATTATGTTCCTTGAATTTGAAATTTTAAAGTTTCTTACAAAGCCAGAAAATTATAAAATGATAANTTCCCTGACAGGTTTACTATTTGACTAGTATGTGTGTGTGTGTGTATGCCCACACACATATGTCTGTTGCAAATAAAACCTTCATAAAGAAATTATGTTCCTTGAATTTGAAATTTTAAAGTTTCTTACAAAGCCAGAAAATTATAAAATGATAATGTCTTATTTTTCTGTTACATTTTTTTTTCTTTTTACTTTCAAACAGATTTTAGGCCAGAGAAACTAGGGCCATTTTAAAATTATTTACCTTTGAGATTGTGTTTAAAGTCACATTCTCCATATCTGCTGTACAGAATTTTATCTTTCTACTGATGAATCATTGGAAAAGTATGCAACAAGACATAAAGTTTATGACAACTTTTTTGTAGTGAGACCAAATTCCCTGTTGGCATAGCTTCTTGCTTGAATGGGAGAGTCAGAGGGCTTAGTCATGTAGAATGACACTGAAATTGGTTAAAAGTAGGACTTATACTGAATAAACCATCTGAATTGCTGATGACAATGGCTATTGGTGTGGGAATAAAATGACTGAATGATTTCCCTGTGGATTTTCCTAAGGCCACAATGGACAAGGATTGACAGACCAGGCAGCTATTCATCTTAGCATCTAGAGATAAAACAACTTATATTTGTATTATCATTGAGGAAGAATGAAAAATTATATTTATTAAAGTGATTGGATTTTGTAAATAAATCACTCTAAAAATTGTAATAAAACTAAGATAATATACAAATATTTTGAAAAAATACATTAAGAGTACATTTTGGCAGATTCAGTAATGCTATTGCAAAAATAATTTTACCACTTTTATCTCAAGTAAGAATGGGCTATAGTTAGAACTCTTAATGGGAATTGAGCCACATATATTTACATAGACTGAGTAAGTGAAAATAATTAAACTGACATATAGTTGTCACAGACATGTATAAGCATGGAGCTTATTTTTATTGTCCATATCCAAGAAGACTAGAGAAAGGAAAAAATAATCATGTATGTATAAGGAAGGCAAAAGTTACCTCAATAAATTGTAATTTAAAACAGAAAACCCTAAATTAGTTGTTTACTTATGAAATTTAAGACACTGGACAATACTGGCTAGAACTTTTCATTTCTGGATCACTGATCTGAATCCAGCAGATGACATGTCATCAGGGACTAAAGTCATTACCATAGTGTCTTATGTGAAATAAGGTAATTCTCACATTTCTTTTCCAAGAGTAGAAATGGCTACACATACTATGAGTTATTAGAAGTAATATAGGTATGGAAATTGCTGAGGTAAATAATGAAATTCGATGGAATAAATTAGTTTCCTATCCTTTACAAAATCAAATATAACTCATTTAAAAAAGTAGAACATTGTTCTGTATGAAACTACTCTAAAAAGATGTTATAGTCTGTAAGTCAGTATGTTTTAAAAAAATGTATATATATTTTTTAATTGTTGTTGTTTGTTTGTTTTTACTAATTCCCCCTCTTCTGGGGAAATGATACCCAGGTTTTGCTGGGACAAAGAACCTGTTCCATCCTCATCCAGATGATGTGTGTGGGCTCATCTAGACCTTTACCCCTAGAGGTAGGGCACTGACTGTCCTTGAGAAAATAGGAGCTTTTTCTTACCTTTGAAACTACTAGAAAAGACAGTCTTTCTTTCCCTTGATGATATGTAGTGAAACTTTAATAGTAATTTTAATTTTACTACTATAGCAAGGAAACTAGTTACTAAGAGTCAAAAATGTGAACTCTGAGGGCCAGGCTAGAGCATAGAAGAGTGGTCAGAGAGAGGAATCAGACCCTTGGTAATAATATTTAAGCTGCTGGTTCTATGCCTTCAAACATTTATACTTTCAGTTAAGAAAGTAATGATTCCCTTTATTGTTTTAGTTGGATACTTTTTCTCATTTGAAATATAAATAATTATTTTTTATGGAAAGTGCTATTTTTATGGAAAGTGCAGGGTAAATGTGGCAATAAATAACTGAAAAGATGTTATGGAAAAATTGGAGTTGGAAAAAATTCCCCCTATCATTGTAAGTTTCTCTGATGGCCTAATAATTAAATTGACATGAGACAGACTAATAGGTTAAAAAATATATATTTAATTATGATTGTATAGGTAATCCACATAATATGAGAGATTCTAAAGACAGGCGAAATGAGGTATGTATATCACCCAGGACTTAGGAGAGATAAGTAGGGGTTTGGACTTCAAAGGAAAGAGGAGGGACTTCCCTGGTGATACAGTGCCTAAGACTCTACACTCCCAATGCAGAGGATCTCAGTTCAATACCTGGTTGGGAAAAAGGCAACTAAGGCATGGTGAAGCTAAATAAATAAATAAATAAATATTTAAAAAAATAAAGGAAGAGAGTAAATGTTTGGTAAACAAATGTTTGCTGTGCTGAGCCACATAGAAACAATGGAACACTGTATTTTTTTTACAGTATTGATTACAAAATCAAATAGACTTTGCTAGGTTTCTCCCTGTCTATCCAACTAGTTCATATTATATTATATTTATCTATGGTGATAGCTGTCTTCTTGGAGCAGGTACCTCTGTCTCAATTTTTTAAGGATAATAGAGGAAAGGTCAAACATTCTTCCTGAGTCTTGTTTCTTTAAAGTAACCAGCATAAAATAATCCTTATGCAAAAGAAACAAAATTTAGGGTGGCAAACTTTGATCCCCTACAAGGAAATGAAGACTCTCTCATCCCCCACCAAAATTAGGAAGCAGGCAACACTTGTTACATTATAGGTGGATGGCTGGGTAAATATCGCATTGTATTTAGGAATTCAAACCAAGACTTCACATTTAAGATATTTGACAGAAAATATTACAAGTATGGTGATTGGTTTTAAATCAATCTGTCCAAGCTCAGAATATTTTATAATTGCCACTCCAGGACTCCAGAGACACTATAGTTATTTGTTTTTTCCAAACATTGCCTTCAGCAATACTCATTCATTCTGGAAGTTCCAGACAATTTTCCAGTCAATTTCCTTTTATAGAAATTAATCATAGTTTATTTATATTATATTGTTTGTGGCCTGAGAAACCTAATAAGTTAAATATATTTCACACATTAATTTTTCATATGACTTTGTTAATGTAAATAATTTCAAAAACATCTTTTAAATATCTTGTTGTTGTTGTTCAGTTGTCAAGTCATGTCTGACTCTGCAACACCATGGATTGCAGCACACCAGGCTTCCCTGTCTCTCACCATCACCCAGAGTTTGCCCAAGTTTATGTCCATTGCATAGGGGGTGCCATCCAACCATCTCATCCTCTGTTGCCCTCTTCTCCTTCTGCCTTCAATTTTTCCTGGCATCAGGGTCTTTTTCAATGAGTCAACTCTTCACATCAGATGGCCAAAGTGTTGGAGCTTCAGCTTGAAGCATCAATCCTTCCAATGAATATTCAGGTGATTTCCTTTAGTATTGACTGGTTTGATCTCCTTGCTGTCCCTAGGACTCTCAAAAGTCTCCTCTATCNTCAATGAGTCAACTCTTCACATCAGATGGCCAAAGTGTTGGAGCTTCAGCTTGAAGCATCAGTCCTTCCAATGAATATTCAGGTGATTTCCTTTAGTATTGACTGGTTTGATCTCCTTGCTGTCCCTAGGACTCTCAAAAGTCTCCTCTGTCACCACAGTTTGAAAGCATCAATTCTTTGGCTATCTGCCTTCTTTATGGTCCAGTCTCACAACTGTATGTGACTACTGAGAAGACTGTAGTCACAGTCGACTTATGGACCTTGACTTATAGCCTTGACTGTATGGACCTTTGTTGGCAAAGTGATGTCTTTGCTTTTTAACACACCATCTAAGATTGTGATAGCTTTCCTGCCAAGAATCTTCTAATTTCATAGCTGCAGTCACCATCTGCCATGATTTTAGAGCCCAAGAAGAGGAAATCTGTCACTGCTTCCACCGTTTCCCCTTCTATTTGCCAAATGATGAGGTCAGATGCCATGGTCTTAGTTTTCTTTTTTTTTTTTAATATTGAATTTTAAGTTGGTTTTTTCACTCTCCTCTTTTACCCTCATCAAGAGGTTCTTTAGTTCCTCTTTGCTTTCTGTCATTAGAGTGAGATCTGCATATCTGCTACTGCTAAGTCGCTTCAGTTGTGTCTGACTCTGTGTGAGCTGATAGATGGCAGCAANGGAGTTGATGATGGACAGGGAGGCCTGGCGTGCTGCGATTCATGGGATCGCAAAGAGTCGGACACAATTGAGCAACTGAACTGACTGACTTTGTTAACTACATAACTTATGATCCTGGTTTCATACCACTTTCCTCCTGGTTCTTACTACCCTGATCAAACTCACCAACTTAAACACAGCACATTCTTCTTACCTGCTTCAGGCCTTTTGGGGGTTTCCCTGATGGTTCAGATGATAAAGAACCTGCCTGCAATGCAGGAGACCTGGATTTGATCCCTGGGTTGGGAAGATATCTGGAGAAGGGAATGGCAACATGCTCCAGTATTCTTGCCTGGAGAATTCCATGGACAGAGAAGCTTGGTGGGCTATACAGTTCATGGAGTCACAAAGAGTTGGACTTGATTGAGTGACTAGCAAGGCCTTTGTCTGGTTTGTTATTTCTGTTGGAATTGTTCTTCCCCTACTTACATTCACTACTATTTACTGGAAAACTTCTGAGATTAGATCAAAGCTTGTTCTTATTTCCTTCATCTGGCCCACTTATCAACTCGTTCAGTTTAATCCCACAGTTAACTGCTGTCTGCTTCTTCCTCTACTATGGTGAATCCATGTCTGTTTGTGCATCAGGTTATTTCCAGTTGCTAGAGCTTTGCCTTCCACATAAGAAGCTTTTAATAAATATGTGTTGACAGACTTGCTAGTAACTCAATGTTTTGCAAGTTTATATAATAATGACTATATCCCTATAGCTTACTAATGTGTGAAAGACTGATGTACAGAATACTTTATCATGAATTATACATTTCAACTCTGAAATTTCTTCCTAAGTAATTTCATTCAGGCATTAAGAATAATTATTTGAGGATTTTAAACTCATGGAGCCCTGCAGTGAGTTTGTTTCACAATATTGTTTTCACTTAAAAACAATTTTGGCTTTCTCTTCCCAAAGTATTTCAACACTATGTGTTAGTGAATTAAAAAATAATAATAATAACTTCAATTATTCTGAGACACACTGTGGGGCTATAGACCAAATTTGCCTTTTCTATGTTATTCTTCAACTGACTTTAGCTTGATTTGTTGTAGCTCAACTTAATCTTTATCTTATCAATTTTGTGATCCAGTTTCATGATTTTTATAAAACAAAATCATGTTTCCAAGGAGTCTAAAGAGTAACTACAATGTCATTGGTTAAACTCATTGTCATCAATAGCTGAGGAATGCTTTTCCCACTTTGTGGTATAAATTCTGAGGATGGATAAATTTTTCAGGGACTGACTTTCTTTGAAAAGCACTAACACTATGGTTTTTCCATTTCTGTCATTAAAGAAAGGAAAGGACATAGCTATGTGTTGATGTGTATATGTTAACTATGTATACATGTGTACGTCATCATGCTTTATTACCTCCAAACCAGGGAGTTAAAAAGTATTCTGAGAAGGTCTATGAGGTGGAAAGAGAATGTGGACTGTGCATTTGGTCCATATGTAAATATGATCTTCATTCGGGCTGCGATCAATGTGCTGGCATGATCAGGTTTTGGTGAGGGTCCTCCTCCTGGTTCACAGACATCTGCCTTATTACTGTATCTTCACAAGGCAAGGGAAGGGAGGTCATCTCTCTGTATCTCTTGTAAGAACACTCAACCCCTTCATGAGGGCTCCACCTTCAAGACCTAACTGCCTACCAAAACCACACCTCCAAATACAATAACATTGAGGACTAGGGCTTTAATATATGAATTTTAGGGGGACACAAGCTTTCAGTCATAGCATGTGTGTGTGTGTGTGTGTGTGTGTCTGTGTGCGTCTGTGTGTGTGTGTGTGTAAAAGTCAACTTATCTAATCTCGCCAATTAGGAGTTATTATTATATGAGGAAACTAAGGAAGAGGTTAAGTTCTTTAAGCTCAAAAATTATTTTCAGCCAAGGAAAATTTTGTCCCAAATAAGATCATCACTATCAGTATTCTCCCTACTCATGGGTTCTCAAGCTCTGTGTCATTTGTCTAACAGTAATTTGAAGTCAGATAGTTGAACGTCAGAATCTTTTAGCTGAAGCACCAATCTCACTTTGCCCCTGTCTGGTAAAGAACCCACCTGCCACCACAGGAGACATAAGAGATGTGGGCTCGATCCTTGGATCAAGAAGATTGCCTGAAGAGAGCATGGTAACCCACTCCAGTATTCTTACCTGGAGAATCCATGGACAAAAGAGCCTGGCAGGCTACAGTCCATAGGGTCACTTAGCACACACACATGAGAAGGTAAGTGTGGTGATCAAGTAGCAGTGTAGGAGGGAAAGTGTTTGTACTCACATCAAATATGGTTGCAAGTGGTGTGCTAGTCTTTTAAAACTAAATTTTGCCTTTATATTTGAACCTTCTTTAGGCAACAAGAGTGATAATTCCCATTAAGGAATGAAGAATAGGGAGAAAGTAGCTTAGTGGTGTGAGGATGAAAGAGTTATTTTTCAAATTTTAATTTAGTATTTACCACATATTCAGTATTTGATTAGCTATTTTGTAAATACTGTTGCATTTGTACTGAATAAGTGTTGTTATTCACATTTTTAAAATGGGAAACAAATTGATGTTTAGAGAGTGTAGTGACATCCAAGATCATGCATCTAGTAAGTGGTACAAAAGGCATAAGGGTATAGAGCCTTGTGTTCCCAAATCATTGCTCTTCTCATTACTTAGTGGCTGCTTATGATGGTTGAATGTAAGTTTGAATACATAGGAAAATTTGAAATTTTTAAGCCAGGGAATACACTTACCAAAAATATAAATTCAATACAACTTCAAAATTATTTTCTGATGGGTGTAACATCTTAATCCCTTAATATCACTAAGCTTAAGTCTAAAATAGTGAAGCTTTAATTCATTTTTAGTCATTAAACACACTAATTGTGAGCCTTGCATGTGACAGACACCCTGCAGAATTCTAAAGTTTAATTCATTTTAAAGACCTTCGATACTTCCTTTTGTCACAAAGTTCATAGTCAAGTAATTGTCACCCATTTAAGATTTCTGTACTTCTACTCTGTGTCAGACACAATGGAGATAAAATGGCCAAAAAGATACATGTATTGAAAAAAATGAATTGACTGAATTAATGCTATAAATGCCTGGAGTAATGTGCTCCCAGAATTGACCATCAGTATGTTTAATCTAGTCTCCTCTGACATCTGTGCTGGTGCATACTCCTAGATTCAGCCTCCACCAGGGGTTGCCTTTAATTTGGGTAATCTAATCAAGTGAGATTTTGAGTCTCCACAGTTTGAACACACCTTAATGCTGGTATAAATAGGCAACTTCTATGAATGGTCCTCTATCACCATCCCATGCTGTATTTAAAAAGGTCATATTTGAAGTATCTCTTTGTATCCTCTCTTAAATAAGCTAAGTAGACTGTGCCACTAATGTCAGTGCTCAGGGACACTCTCAAACCTATCTAAATATTTCTAAGAGGTGTTTTCCATATTATTTCCATCTGATAGTCAACCTCTAAGAAGGGAGGAGGGGAGGAGAAATAAGGGTTCTATTGTCTTACCTGTTTGTTCGTACATGTGTGCTAAGTAACCTCAGTCATGTCTGAGTCTTTGCAACCCCATGGACTGTGGATGGTTGGATGGCATCACTGACTCAATGGACATGAGTTTGAGCAAGCTCCAGGTGTTGTTGATGGACAGGGAAGCCTGGCGTGCTGCAGTCCTTCAGGTTGCAAAGAGTCAGACACAACTGAGTGACTGAACTAAACTGGAGTATAACCTGCCAGGCTCTTCTGTCTGTGGAATTCTCCAGACAAGAATACGGGCATGGGTTATCATGCCCTCCTCCAGGGGAATCTTCCTGGGCTAGGGATTGAACCTGTGTCTCTTGTGTCTCCTGCACTAGCAGGAGGGTTACCACTAACACCATCTGGAAAGCCCATTTTACCTGTTTAATCTCCTTAAATATGCCCTTGTTCCTTTCTTCCAAAAAGTCTTAAGGTAGTACATCATGTGTGCTATAGACTATTCTTGCCTGGTTTTATCCTTGTGGTATAATTTCACATGTTCCTCCATCCCCATATATTTTGATTTGCTGATAGTTACATCTAGTGGCTTAGTTTAATTCTGTTTTTGTTTTGTGTTTTCTGAAGGTTATTTTTTTCTGTTTTTTCCCTCCTATCAAATCAGGAGGTCCATAATGTGAAAGTTTTCTTCTATCAGTGATGTTAACATAGTTGTGAGCACTTAGGCTAATAAAGGCTAAATTATTAGCCTAAATCTTCCATTAAAAATTTCTATATCATTCTTTCTTCTAATATTTTAGCATCTACTGATATTCATAAACCAGCTCCTGTTACATTAGGAAAAAGTCATATTTATTAAATGCCAAAGATGAGTCTATATTGACTTGCTTGAAAGAAATTTTTAGGTGGGTTTCTAAGGACTATGTATGCAGGCAGGCAAGCACTGCAGTGTTTAATTAATAGCCAACCTCTCAGCCCTGGCCTAATGGAATTTTATTCTTTTGTTAATGTAATGGAGTTTGGGTTACTTTTTAATGACCTTAAACAATTGACTCTTCCCATTAGGGAGCAACACTTTTTGCTGTGCATTATTTTTATGCATCTATAATGCAATTTGTGTTTTGAAAGTACTTCATATTTTGCCTTTCATTATCTAGCTATTATTATATAATTCTGCTTTCATACAAGGCAAAGCATACAACCAGATGAAAGAACAAATCAGAAAGTAGCCCACACATCAGTTGAGAAAGACACAAAAATTCAAGTGAAAGCAAGCTTAAAGAATAATTTCAACTAGTGATAATCTGACAAATTATCTCATTTTTTCTTATATCTTTGTGAGATTTAACTTACAGATTAACTTTTAATTAAGTTAATTTAACTAATGTGATAATCTACAGAGAATATGAAATATATTAATTTGATGAAGGTTAAGTTGGCAATAGATAGGGTAGTCATAGAAGCTCCCTGTGATGGGGGCGCAGTTGAGCTGAAGCCTAAATTCAGAAGGAGTTGGTCATACAAAGGGCACAGGCCAAGCATCTCAGGCAGAGAGAAAAACCATTGCGAAGACCCTCAAAAATGAGTTTAGCCAAGACATAGAAACAACCTAAATGCCCATGTGATAAACACCACCCACACACACACACACACAGTGGAATATTAGCCAGAAAAAGAATGAAAAGAGAATGAAATATCACTATTTGCAGCAACAAGGAAGGACTTGGAGAATATCATACTAAGTAAAGCAAGTCAGAAAGATATATAATAGCCAGGAGAGTGGAAGCAAACTAGATGTCCATCAGCAGATGAATGGATAAGAAAGCTGTGGTACATATACACAATGGAGTATTCAGTTCAGTTCAGTCACTCAAGTTGTGTCTGACTCTTTGTGACCCCATGAATCACAGCACTCCAGGCCTCCCTGTCCATCACCAACTCCCAGAGTTCATTCAGATTCTCGTCCAACGAGTCAGTGATGCCATCCAGCCATCTCATCCTCTGTTGTCCCCTTCTCCTCCTGCCCCCAATCCCTCCCAGCATCAGAATGTTTTCCAATGAGTCAGCTCTTCACATGAGGTGGCAAAAGTACTGGAGTTTCAGCTTCAGCATCATTCCTTCCAAAGAAATCCCAGGGCTGATCTCATTCAGAATGGACTGGTTGGATCTCCTTGCAGTCCAAGGAACTCTCAAGAGTCTTCTCCAACACCGCAGTTCAAAAGCATCAGTTCTTCAGCGCTCAGCCTTCTTCACAGTCCAACTCTCACATCCATACATGACTACTGGAAAAACCATAGCCTTGACTAGACGAACCTTAGTCGGCAAAGTAATGTCTCTGTTTTTGAATACAGTATCTAGGTTGGTCATAACTTTTCTGCCAATGAGTAAGCGTCTTTTAATTTCATGGTTGCAGTCACCATCTGCAGTGANGCCTCCTCAGACAGCCATTTTGTTTTTTTGCATTTCTTTTTCTTGGGAATGGTCTTGATTTCTGTCTCCTGTCACTAACCTCCATCCATAGCTCATCAGGCACCCTGTCTATCAGATCTAGTCCATTAAATCTATTTCTCACTTCCACTGTATAGTCATAAGGGATATGATTTAGATCACACCTGAATGGTCTAGTGGTTTTCCCTACTTTCTTCAATTTAAGTCTGAATCTGGCGTAAGGAATTCATGATCTGAACGACAGTCAGCTTCCGGTCTTGTTTTTGCTGAGTGTATAGAGCTTCTCCATCTCTGGCTGCATCTGCCCCTGACCTTGCCCGTGGTAAAACCTAGACAGTGAGATTAAAAAAAAAAAAAAGATTAAGAAAATCAATACTTTGTTTTTATACACTGGCCTACAGTCAGATAGAAGCCTGGACGGCTACAGTCCATGGGGTTGCAAAAGAGTCCGACACAATTTAGCGACTAAGCAGCAGCAGTCATACAACAGAGGCTTCAATTTCTAAGTCAAACTTAAAATCATAAGCTCTAATGTCACCTTTTGAATGAGAAGAACTGAGGTAATAGGCAGGCAGCTCCCACTTACTCAAACATTTTGATCATCTCGTCTATGCACCCGGCTCAGCATTCAAAAGACACACCACCACTAACAAGTTCTTAGAGCCTCGTCCATCTTCACAGAACATAATTGTTTTCTTCTGAAAGAAAATTAATACACAGCTCATTGTCTGAAGAAAACGAATGACAGTGAAACATCACAGAAATGCTTGAGAAATGGAAAGATGAGGACAGATTATAAACTTATAAAATTAGCTTGAAGCACGGCCCCCAGTTATGAAATAATTCTCAGGTGGGCTGATGAGCAGTGGAAAGGTCCTGAGTGTTAATGAATGCTGCAACCAAACCAAAGTGGACCAGAGGAGGGAGTATAGCTGTGGGGGCTGAGGTGTCTGTAGGACAATCCACCCATCTATTCCAGACATTTTCCAAGTGCTGTCCGGGGCCAGCAGCATCGGTATCACCTAGGACCATATTAGGAGGCCATATGCATTCTCCCAGCCACCTCCCCACCACCACAGCCCCACTGAAAGAGAAACTGTATGGAGGGAGCCCAGGGATTTGTATTTTAACCCTCCAGGTTATTTTCATGCAGTCAAATTGGGAAATGATTGATCTATCTGAGTCACTGCACCAATTTTCATGATGATATTGTCTCTTTTCAGGAAATCCTCCCATAAAAGAATTCCTGTATCATTTCATATGCCTTGTCTGCATATGAATGAACGCATACATGCCCAGCTGTGTCCGACTCTTTGCAACCCAATAATGGACTATACCCTACCAAGCTCCTCTGCCCATGGAATTTCCCAGGCCAGAATACTGGTGCAGGTTACCATTTACTCTTCTAGGGTATTTTTCTGAGCTAGGGATCAAACCCACATCTTCTGTGTCACCTGCATTGGCAGGCAAAATTCTTTACCACTGAGCCACCTGCGGCAGCAACCTAATCCTATGGAGAAAATGAGAGAACATTAATGAAAAGCAGCCAGAAAAGAGGCACCAGCCTCAACTGTCAAGCTAACTTCTGTATGCAAGCAGTACTGTGATGAACAAGGATCACTGATTAGCAGATTTGGCCACCCCTGCACACAGCTGCAGGGTCAGAAGCATCATCTTCACTGGAAAAGAGCTACACAAATAATTTCTTAATTAAAATGCCTGTTGTGTACCTAAACAAAATGAACCAAGGGTATTTAACTTATTATGAAAAGTCCTATCAACTATGAAATGTGGAAAATAAATCAAATTCTGAGCCATTTTTCAACAAAGAACAGTCATAAGACACCATGGGAAGCTTGTTGCTAATAGAGGGGGTATTTCATAAGTGCCTGCTGAAAATTTATGTTTTCAAAATGCAGGTACACGAGATAATGTCTATTTTGCTGCCATAGGAAATCCATTAGGAATACATTGAATAGCAGTCAGAGAGAAACCTATGACAAAATGATCAACTCAAGCAAAACATATTTAGGTTTAGAATCTATGAAAGGTTTATCCCACCCCCAAGCATTCCCTATTCAGCTTTGGCTGTGGCTCCCAGCTCTGCTTCTGTTGCTCAGTTCAAGCCAGAAGAGACCCTGGCCAAGTTTGTCCTGTCCAATCAGTGGCCACCTGCTTATCTGACCAAAACAGCTCCACGGGGCAAAGTTCCCCTCCCTCAGATAAGCAGTGGTTTCCAGTCTGGGAAACAAATTGGCTCTGGAAAAGTAGTGTGTGCAGAGCAAGATTAAAAGGAAAATAGAAAGAGAAGCCAGAGTGGGACTTGGTAGAGAAAAAGGGATAAAGAAGGAAGGAGAAATGATCAGGTGGAGTAATTAGAGAGATAAAGAGAGGGACAAAAGGGAAAACAAAACTATTACACTCAAACTTACAAAGATCAGACCATATTTAAATATTCGCAAACCAAGTATTTTTCCTGCAGACAACAACAAAACGGATTGTTGATACTCTGTATTCATACAACAGCTCCCCATATATTAAAACAGCTTCCCTATCCAATTCAATACTAATTATCTCTTGGTATTGATTTCGATCAACCTTTTAAAAATTTCGTATAATAGAAGTGTAACAAATCAGGCTTGTGATGAAGGATATTTTAGAAGTATAGTTCACTTTAGCAGTTAATTTTTAAGCCATATATTATAGGAAAAATTCAGGTAAATAAGTCAGGCCTGATTTTATGTTTCAAAGTAGCTAGAGTTGAATAAGTTTATCCTCCAAACAACTATTTTTCCATGAAGAATAAAGTGACCAATATAGTTAAGTCTTATAGCTCTAGAAGGCCTTTCTCAGTCAACTTTGTGATCCGTAAAATGGATCAGTTCATCATTTTCATTGACTATAGAGACAGAACTGCACTCAGATGAGTTAATCAGGATTGAATTGTGGAAAAAACACACACAACACACACATTTTTATTCAAAAATATATTTCCAAGTTTCCACTTATTTTTGAAAAGTGGCCACTAAACAACATTTAAATGATTTTAAAAGGGTACAATAACATTAACTATTTTAAGTACCAATTCATGTTAATTATAATGGATCTTCAATATTAGAAAAATCCACAAACTAGTTAATCTCAAATAATGAAGAATATACCTCATTATGACCTTGAGTTCAGTTCAGTTCAGTTCAGTCACTCAGTCGTGTCCAACTCTTTGCCACCCCATGAATTACAGAACTCCAGGTCTCCCTGTCCATCACCAACTCCCAGAGTTCACTCAGACTCACGTCCATTGAGTCCGTGATGCCATCCAGCCATCTCATCCTCTGTTGTCCCCTTCTTCTCCTGCCCCCAATCCCTCCCAGCATCAGAGTCTTTTCCAATGAGTCAACTCTTTGCATGAGGTGGCCAAAGTACTGGAGTTTCAGCTTTAGCATCAGTCCTTCCAAAGAAATCCCAGGGTTGATCTCCTTCAGAATGTACTGGTTGGATCTCCTTGCAGTCCAAGGACTCTCAAGTGTCTTCTCCAATACCACAGTTCAAAAGAATCAATTCTTTGGCACTCAGCTTTCTTCACAGTCCAACTCTCACATCCATACATGACTACTGGAAAAACATTATTAACCTTAATGTATTATTTTACCATATCCTAAATTTTACAAAATTGTTACCAATATTTTACCAAATCCTAAATTTTAGGATTTTGGGGGGTATCTTATTATAATCTTATTTTTTTTATGATAAATACTTAAATTTCATGAGACCTATTAGGTAGTTAGAATAGGAATCAGGAGTCCAATTTGGCTGTGGCTAAAAGACAAGCAAGGGAAAAGCCCGAGAAAATAGAACAAAGGAAGGTCCGAGGACCTGAGTGAGAACCTCAGGTAGAACAAACAGCACTCCTGGCTAGCCCACTTTACATAGGGCAGGCCCGGGGAGGAAAAAACATATAAAAAGAGGAACCAAAGCACGCTCTCTCTCTCTCTCCCTCTCTCCCCGCTGTGCACTGGCACGCTCCCCCACTCTCTTCTCTTCGTGTCTTAGGGTCGGCATGCCCTCACACCTGGAGGATGGATTCTCTTGCTATTTTCTAAGTAAAATAGAGCTGTAACACTGATTTGTCTAAGAGCTATAACACAGTCTGTCCAAGACCCAAGAGCTGTGACACATCAAGGGCTTTAATGTCCTTCACTCCAAATCTTTGTTGTGACGAGACAGAACCAAGGAGCATATATTCGCCTGACAGACCAAAATCATAAGTGTGATTAATTCTAGTTAAGGGGCAAAATTTTTTGAAGCTTTCTACATACATATTAATTGCAATCTCCTTGTTATTCACAAATGTTCTCTATATGAAAATATATTATTTGCATGCCATATGCTAATAGCAAAGTTATGAAAAAAGCCAAACATTCTTAAATAAAAATAAATATATAATGTTTTTAAACATAGTATTAAATCAGAATCACCAGATAGGGAGATAGATATACAGAGAGCAACTTTACCATTTTTTCTCATCCATTTTAGTGGGCAAACATACATATAGAAATTCAACTATTTGAATAGTCATGTCATACACAAAATCTTAATAATTTATAAAAGTAAAATAAAACTGTGCATTTTTCTGCCTATTACATTTGACTTGAGTTTTTAATCTCAACTATGCTCTATAAAAAAATAATTTGCCACATTTGTGAAAGACTCTCCAGAGAAAGAAATTCATTATCATCAAAGATTGAGTAACCAGTTTTTGGTAAATAGATTTTTCAATACTACCATGCACCAAAAATTAATAATAATAATAATAAAGCTCTTATATTTCATAGGGCTCTTGCCAACTTAAAAATGTTTCACTTCAGTAAACTTGTAATGCCTACTATGAGTTCATAATATAAAGATTAAATAGGCGTCTTGATTGATGCCTTTGAGTGAAGCCTAAGAGATTTTAAATATTGTCATAAATATTCTGTTTCACTGTCTTTGGGGCCATAACCAATTCATCCATTTATCCTTTTATTCATTCATATATATTTATTCTATGAAAATAAATAAAGGAAACCTCATTTAAAATGGAAGTGAGAAGCCCTTTAAGGGCAACTCTCACACTAGTACCACTTCTTGAAATATGCATAACCAGCAACAAAAGATAAGAATTATTTTGACAGGGAAAGACATTAATCACATGAGAATTTTATCCCCTGCTTTTAAGAAAAAGAAGATTCCTCCCTACCCCAGCAACAATGCTCTAACCACAGCTTACAGTCAATGAGAAACCACCACAACCTCGAACTTTTGCTCTTCAATGAACTTCTGTTCAAAACAACCTTCCCCAGGTTCCTCCGAAAACCTAGTAAATACAGTTCCCTCTCTTTTGTTCTTCTCTATGATTTACCATAGCTTTCCTATATCCTGAATTAAAATTCTTTGCAATTCTCTTCCAATCCTGAATAAACCCATTTTGTTGGTAAAATAACTAGCTCTTTTATTTTTAAGGTTGACAGTTCATAGTTTATACATACTACCTGAGCAGACAATGTGTTAAGCACTATACTAGGCCTTGGGAAGCCTCAGACTGACAAGTTGGAGACTCTTCTCAAGGAATCTAATGGGATAGGTGGTCAATAAAATATTTCAACAAAGCATAATCATGAAGAGTGATACAAAGTATGCAATCAGTGCATTTAAATTACATTTTTGACCTAGACTTCTTAGATGAAGTGATATTTTGCTAAATAATGAGAAACTTCGTGAAGAAACAACCAAAGGGTTTGAAGGTACATAGCAGTGTGTTCCAAAGCATGGAGGTTTGCAACCAAGCTAGTAATTGAAGGAAGAATTGAGTTTTTCCTGAAAAAGAGCACTGATACCTGGATGTAGTGGAAGTTGCAAGTAGATAGCAGCAGACATCAGGTCACATGTAGTTGGGTGATAAGTTAAGGAGAATGAATGTTATCTTGAATGTGTTAAAGAAGTATTGAAAGAAATGACACAAATTTCTTTTAAAAGAAATACCTCTCTTAATCCTAAAATGCCTATGAACTATAGTACAATACAGCTTCCCTGAGAAGCTCAGCTGGTAAAAAATCCGCCTGCAATGCAGGAGACTCTGGTTCCACTCCTGAGTTGGGAAGCTCTGCTGGAGAAAGGTTAGGCTACCCAGTCCAGTATTCTGGCCTGGAGAATTCCATGGTCTATATAGTGCATAAGGCCGCAAAGAGTCGGACACGATTGAGTGACTTTCACTGTCACTTTCCCAGGTGGTGCTAGTGGTAAAGAACCTGCCTGTCGATGCAGGAGACCCAAGAGACACAGGTTTGATCTCTGGTTCAGGAAGATCCCCTGGAGAAGGGTATGGCAACCCACTCCAGCCTTGCCTGGAAAATCCTGTGGACAGAGGAGCCTGGAAGGGTACAGTCCATAGAGTCACACAGAGTTGGACACAGCTGAAGTGACTTAGCACATACACACAGTACAAAAAACCTCAAATGGACAAAGAAATCTTGAGACAAGTTGATAGCATCACATTTCTTGATTTCAAACTATATTCTAAAGCTATAATTTTAAAAACTATACCGTATGAGCACAAAAACAAATGCAAAGTCCAATGGAACAGAATAGAGAGCCCAGAAATAAACCTATGTGTATGTGGTCAAATAATCTTCAAGAGAGAAACTTCATAAATGAAATTTGCCCATGAATTGTTGTTGAATCAGTATGTTTGGGGTTGGGGTAGGGAAGGAGTACTCTGAGTTTCCTGCTCAGCCATCTTACTGATGCCTCTCAGGCAAATAGCATATTGAATAAGAATAGATTTATGTGATTCCCCTTTGTCTTTTAATCATCTTGCTCCAAAGACTTATTTTACCTGCTCTGTGTATGTTTGTCATTCAATCATATCTGACTCTTTGCAACCTGTGAACTGGAGATTGCCAGGCTCCTCTATCCATGGAATCCACCTGGCAAGAGAATTCTGAAGTGTGTTTGCCATTCCCTTCTCCAGGGGATCTTTCCAACCCAGGGATCGAATCCCGGTCTCTTGCACTGCAGGCAGATTCTTTACTGTCTGAGCCACCAAGGAACCATATTATCCTGTTCTTACAAGAGGCCAAAATAGGTGCAGTGCTATATGCTTGCTTAAAGACTCAAAAACAAGCAGGAAACTTAACCATGTACAATATTGGGAAGGGTCTAGTCATAATCTTCAAGGCACATAGGCAAAAGTTAGAAGAATTCATGAGTGGCTACCCACTCCAGTATTTTCGCCTGGATAACACTCGCAAGTTGCTGTGAAAGTGGATCTTAAGTGTTTTCACTATGACAATAACAACAAATGGTAATTATGTGAGGCAAATGATGTATTAACAACTTTATTGAGACAATAATGTCATAATATGTGTGTATAGCAAATCATTCAATCATGTACTTTAAACTTATACAATGTTATACATCACTTATGGCTCTATAAATTTGGAAAAGAAAATTCTGAAAACAATGAGGAATTACTGCTATTGGAAGTTTCTGGGGTGATAAAAGTAATAAACCAATCTAAATTTAATTTTGGTAATGGTTGAAAAGAACTCTGTGAATATATAAAATAGTAATATCAACATTGAACTGTAAATTATTAATAGTTGAAATGCATGGCATGTGAATTATGTCTCAATAAGTTTATTTTTTTACAAAAATCAAGCATTGGTACATAACAAATAAAACAGTTATATTTCCTCAAGTGTTCATAGATAAGTTACATTTTCTGCTCTCTGGGAAAGTACATGGGAAGTTAAATTATAATCAAAAGTCTGCTTTTGATTTAGATATAGAGATTTAGACCAAAGAATTTTCGTAATCTAAGCAAGCCCCTGGCACCTATCTTTGATTAAAGAAATAGACCTGACTGCCTAAGGGTTTAGTATCTGGACCCCTTTGCCTAGTCAGATTTTCCCAGATGCCCAGAATGAAATATAATTCTTTCTTACTTTTCTGACTTTTGTACTGTGTACTGATAGTTCCATAGAAACAGTTTTATTTAATTCAGCTTGCTAATACCATAGAGTAGACTAGAGTTTCAGATGAAGTTGACAATGTGAATTTGAACTGCATCAGTCCATGATTGAATTTATGGGTGTGGAACATTGAATGGGGAAGAACTGTGTATACAGAAGATCAATTACAAATTATCCTCGGATTTTCACTTTGCAGAGGGTCAGTGCTCCTAATCCCTACATCATTCAAGGGTCAATGTACCCCTGCAAAAAAGAGTTAACTGGAAGCTATGAATAATTCATTGATTAGAAGCAGCTTCTCAATCATCCATTTGTCCAGATGCTATACACTGGACTTTGAATGGAGAATCAACTTTTATCTTGTAGACTTAAACCTAGGGCTTATTTGATACAGAGCATTGCCTCTCAAAATATCATTCTGAGGATCATTTAGATATACTGCTAAGAAACAGCACATCTTTAGTTTCTCTGAGACTTCCTTGATACTTCTCTACTTTCCCAAGCACTTTCTAGCCAACTTTGTATTGACCATGGAGAGAACGTGCCCGCTAACTGACCCAGAGCTGGAACTATGCTATTAAGGGCTCCTCACTTCCTCTCCTGTCTTTGGAATATATGTTCTGTCCACCATTCCAAAATTAGGAGTTCTTACAGGGACACACCCTTAAGAGATTAAGGTGTGTGGAGACCATCTGGACATTGTACATGACTGAAAATTTAAGACTTTAGTATAAACTTTTAAGATCCTGGTGATGGATACAAAGATTTACTTGTCTGGTGGCTGCCTGAGACAAGCTTGGTATGTAAGCTCCTGCACTTGTTAAACCTTTTCCCTCCCAATTTGAAATGGTCTCTCTCTTTTTAAAAATTTTATTTTCCTTTTATTTATTTTTTTTCGACCATGCCATGCAACATGCGGGATCTTAGTTTCCTGATTAGGAATCAAACCCATGCCCCCTGCATGGAAGCATGGATTCTTAACCACCAAACTAGCAGGGAAGTCCCTGGTCTGTCTCTTTATTCCCATTCTCTTTGCCCTCCAGGACACAAAGTGCAGTTTCCAATTTCACCTGGAAGCTCCAGAGGTTTCCAGCCAACACCTTAGCTCTACCTTTACCCCTTTTCATTCCTGCTTCATCCAGCTCAAATGTGTATTCTGCCATTCACATATGTACAGACAATGAATCAATTCCTTTACACTGAATGAGTATGACAGGTGCATTTCATGCATGTGACAGACTAAAGCAGAAACAAAATGTCTGCTTCTCTTGAGCCATTTGTGAAATTACAAACTCAAATGAGGAATTTCTTAAACTGTCCCATTGTTTCCCCAAATTGACCCAAATGCAATCAAACTAGTAAATTCTGGCTTCCAAACAGAGTGTGTTTGTCACATGAAAATGGAGAGATTAGGAATGACTTGGCTGGAAAAGCCTGTAGTGAGTTAAACAAATCTGCATTTGCCTTTTAATAGTTGGTAAATGCATTGCAGTGTTTTAAATAAATTTTCTTCAGCTACAGTCAATAATCCCAGGAAAACTTAAATGACACAAGAAGATGCATTCTCCTCTGTGAAAACCACAGATATATATTTTTTTAATTCTTCAGGTATTTGCCTATAGGGGATGATGGTAACCATTCTCCACCATTCTCTATAATAGCTTTATGATCTTGCAGACTATACTTATAGAAGTAAAACATAGTTTCTGAAAATGTGCTAGATAGTTGCTTGCCTCTATTATCTCATTCTTATCCTTTAACAAAAAAAATTATTGTAAAGACCAGTTGCTTCTCATTTTTTTCAACGGAAATATTTCTTTCAAAGACTTCGGGATAAGATGATAAACATATAGGCTAAAAATTCAAGGGAGGCCAGTTTAAGGAGTCTTTAAAAATATACCATGTAAAGCAGAACCTAGGTGGCACACTGGTAAAGAATCTGCCTGTCAATACAGGAGACTCAGGAAACATGGGTTTGATACCTGGGTCAGGAAGATCTACCTGGGGAAAGAAATGGCAACCCACTCCAGTATTCTTGCCTGGAAAATCCAATGGACAGAGGAGCCTGGCAGGCTACAGTCCATGTGGTCTCAAAGAGTTGGACACAACTGAGCATACTATACAAGGGTTGTAATACTCGAATAAGACCAGAGATTTGAGGCTCTGAAAACAGTTCAATTTTTTAAAATGTGCCTGTTGGGAAATGCAACACTAATTGAAAGGCCAACCTGCCTAGCAGAAGGGCAAATTGGATCATGTGTTCCCTTAGCACTAAGTCCAAACCAAGTCGAAGATAACAGGAGTGTAAAGCAGCTTGACAATTTCAAATGACAAGGTTGTAATACGTGGGGAAACTAAGGATTTTGAGCAACAGACATGACAATAGTGAGAGTTCAAAGTCTTAGAGACCAGAGTATGGAACCCTAACATTTAGGGACAGAAATAAAACCCTAGGGTCATAATTGGAAATCGTCTTTGATATTGTATCTTCCTTTTTTTTTTTTTTTTAATTAACCATAGCTGAATCACTGCTTACATGATTACATGATTCCTGTCAGTCACTACAAAAGCTTCCATACAGGTTCCCTGTCTCCTGCTTCACCTTTTCCTAACCTGCTCTTCACATTTTGTAAAAATGATCTTTCTCCATTAGGAATTCCTTGTCATACCTTTACCAATGACTTCTTATTGCGTTTAGAATGAAATGCCAAACTCTAGTGTGACTTTCAGAACTGGCGATGCCTTGACTCATGACTCCCCCACAACTCCTTGTTTTCAGTCACATTTAAGCATTCTGCTGTTTCCAGAAGAGATGGAGTCTTTCAAATCTAATTAGCTTTACACATATTACTGCCCTTCACCCACCACTATTTAACCCAGTCAATTCTAACCTGTTCCTTGAAACTAAACTCAGGCTTTACTTCATCTGGAAAGAGACTTGGTTACTCTCACATCTTCCTTCCCAAGTCTGAATTTTCTTATGTGTTGCCATTAACATATTAAGCACTGTATTGTATCTAATGGTTTATTGTTCTGTCTTCCCCACTAGTCTGTTTTTATCACCTGCCATATCTAGTGCAATGATGGTAAGTAGGTTTCAACTTGTAATCAAATTCTCAGATAGTAACTAGCTATTTAAGCTGTCTAGATAACACAGTGTGTTTGTAATAGAAAAGAGCAAAAGGCATTGTAGATTAATGATGTTTGTCCTGGGCACTGGCTGTAGGAAGAGCAACATGCATATCATATATTTGATCCTTCTAGTCTAGCACATAATACAATCTCAAAGTTTTTGGTGAATGAGTTAATAAAAAATGCAAGCATTAAGAAAGAGAAACAGTATAAAATGTATGGGACTAAAAGCAAAACTGAATTAATGTTGGCCCAGAAGCGTTAAGCTTCTTCATACCTGTGGATGGGCTTGATATTGGAATCTAGAGAAGGCTGAATCAATACATTTTGATCATGTAGCTACAGACCTTTAGGGCAGAGCACAAAAGATCTGTTCCTAATGTGCTGACTCCAGATAAAAAACAAAAATTATCATAGCTAGCCAGTGACATTCACTAAGACTGAAGACTTTCGATGGAATGGTAAAGCTTCTTTAGAATCTATTGAAGAGAGAGATTTTTAGAATAATCACAATGATCTTGAGTGCCTCCATAAAGCTAAACTGTTGGAATTGTGGGTGTGGCTAAGGGAGGACTAAGGATAATTACTATAACCCTAATAGACTCAAATAAATACTGTTTCAATGATCTTAATATATAGACTAAATTTATAGAATCAGCAACATCAAAGTTCATGGTTTGAAATTAGAATTCAAAGGAACTTTGTTATATTTTTATACCCAGAGAAGATACCACTTTATAAGTCAAAGTGGTTCATATGTAGGCAATTTGGTGGCCTCAGTAACTTAAAATTGCTTGGATAATACGAGAGATTGTCTCAAATTTTTCTTCACAGATATAGTATTCTTTTAAAGATGATTGGTAGCTTCCAAGTATTAGATGACACCTTTCAACACCCTTTGATCTATCTGGAAACTTTATAGCTTAGAGTAGTGGTTGTGATTAGTAAAATGTTCAAAGGAGAGATATATACACACACATTTATTTGATAAGATGCTGTAGATCAGAAGCTCCTTCTTATTTTATGTTTCTCTTTTGGTAATGGTATTCAGTTAGATAGTCCAAAATTGTAATATGTTATGGAAACAATAATTAAACATATGTCATAATTTAAACATATAATTTAAACATATGTCAGTTCAAGAGCTTGATACTTAGGACTGTTTTTGCTGATCTGGTACTCTCAATTGAGACTTTAGTTTAATTATACCTTTTCAGTTTATGTTACTCTGTGCACCATGCTACGTAGCTTCAGTTGTGTCCAACTCTTTGCAACACTATGGACCATAGCCTAACAGCCTTCTCTGTCCATGGAATTCTCCAGGTAAGATACTGGAACGCATTGCCATTTCCTTCTCCAGGGGATTTTCCTGACACAGGGATCAAACCCAAGTCTCTGATGTCTTCTGCATTGACAGGTGGGTTCTTTACCACTAGTGCCACCTGAGAAGCCCCTTATGTTACCAAATGATGATAATAAAAAGTTAAGAAAAGAACCTAAAGGACTATACCATCCATAATGGAAAGGTTGGAGAAACATGAAAACTTGGATCAAATCAGTTTAGTTCAAGAAGCAACTATTGTGATTGGCATAAGGTTACAAAGATAAATAAGCTTTTTATTTTGTCCCTATCTGGCTACTGGACTTAAAAAAAACCTCATTTTACATTTCTGGGCTTTTTTTTCTGCTTATTTGAAAGGTTATGGTGTTGGGATAGGGTAACTAACTTTTAATTACTTTTTTGTTCTTAAATGCTTAGAATCTCATGAGTCACTTGACTGACTAATATACAGCCTAATGAATATCACTCATCAATATTTTGCATTAGTTGCTATATTGAGTCACAAAGTTTTCCAAAATTCTCAGATTATGTTATAAAAAAGAAACAGAATAAAGCACACAAGGTCAATTTAAAAAGATGCTCCAGAATGATTTTGTACATTCATTATTAACTCAGCCTTAAAAATAAAAACTCAAGGCACAGGCAGATATACTACAGAAAGACCTGATGAGTACAAGTTTAAAATAAAAAACTTGCATTGCCTGATCATTTTTGTTTATGCAGTGGAGTAGACCTTGATCTTTTTTGTAGGAGTGGGTTGCTTCTAAGAATCTTAACTTTAGCCTCTGGTTAGGATGGAAAGAGGCAGAGACAACTTCAAACAATAGAATTTTAAATTGCCGAACA
The DNA here is from genome assembly GCA_006410875.1 of Neotragus pygmaeus. Lineage (NCBI taxonomy): Eukaryota > Metazoa > Chordata > Mammalia > Artiodactyla > Bovidae > Neotragus > Neotragus pygmaeus. The sequence continues at coordinate 1,249,621 of SJYV01031390.1, forward strand.
CTTGCTCTGTCAGTCTACCCTAAAGCTGGCCAAAGCTTATGGAAAATCAATTTGGAGGCCAGCAGTCCAACTTCAGAGGAGGAACGCATGTAGGCAGCTCAGGGACCTGTAGGCCAAGTCCCTATCTGCGAAGGGTAGGGCTCAACTATTAACAGCAGGAGGGCCTCACAGAACTGGCTTCCTGAAGTTTGACTGTGGATGCTGCTCTATCTGCATATTATTGATTTTCTGTGTCTTAGCCTTCCCAGTGGGGCTTTCTTGGGTGGTTCAATGGTAAAGAATCCTCCTGCCAATGCAGGAGACACACATTCAATCCCTGGGTCAGCAAGATCCCCTGGAGAAAGAAATGACAATCCAATCCAGTATTCCTGCCTGGAAAATCCCATGGACAAAGGACCCTAGCAGGCTACAGTCCATGAGATCCCAGAGTCTGACGCAACTTAGTGACTAAACAGCAACATATAATAGTGTGTTTAAAATGCTGAATTGCCTGCTCTTTTGTTTATTAACTTCCCTAAAACTCAGTTCTCCCCACTATGAAAAAAGGAGAAAAATTATATTTACCTCCAAATATTGTTTTTAGAAGTAAATTAAAAATATATACATAAAATATTAAACAAAATGCTTAGTTCAAATAAATAAATAAATATGATCTATTTTAATAAATATATTCTAATTCATATTATAGCCAGAAAAGTAGACTTTGGGGAATTCACTTGAAATTTAAATTTTGTCTCTCCTTCATTCTAATAATATAACACTGATGGTTTTGTTTAATGTCTCAGTTATCTTAGCATGAAAATTTTAAAAAATATTTAAGTACTTCATTTAATTGCTTCATGGACTTGGGTGTGTGAATTAATCCAGACAAATGGTTAAAGAAGAAATTTTAGAAAATACTTACTTCATGCAATATTTTTGGTATTTTGTATTTAGTCTTTATAATACTCAATTTTCTGAAAATAAGACTGCAAATCATAGAGTTTAAATGAATGCCTGTAGCTGAAATAGGAGGGAAGGAATGAATAAATGAAAGAAGATCATAGCCCAAGAACACAACATAAACTGATTAGAGTCAAATGCCCCCAAGATGGCAGACAAGTCACCTTTGAGTAGACCTTGATGCTCAATATATATGCTCATAGTAACACATCAGCAAGCTAAGTGATACACCCAGAGGAACCAAGACAGATCCAAGACCAACCTTCAAAGCCCCCAAAGTGGGCAATAACCCAATTTCTAGAAATCTCCACCCCTTGCCCCCCCTCCCCTGAAACAGTGGGAATAATCCTCTCCCTAATTCAGTTCAGTTCAGTTGCTCAGTCTTGTCCAGCTCTTTTGACCCCGAGAATTACAGCACGCCAGGCCTACCTGTCCATCACCAACTCCCGGAGTTCACACAAATTCTTGTCCATCGAGTCAGTGATGCCAGCCAGCCATCCTATCCTCTGTTGTCCCCTTCTCCACTTGCCCCCATTCCCTCCCAGCATCAGGGTCTTTCCCAATGAGTCAACTCATTGCCTGAGGTGGCCAAAGTATTGGAGTTTCAGCTTTAGCATCAGTCCTTCCAATGAACACCCAGGGCTGGTCTCTTTTAGGATGGACTGGTTGAATCTCTTTGCAGTCCAAGGACTCTCAAGAGTCTTCTCCAACATCACAGTTCAAAAGCATCGATTCTTTGGTGCTCAGCTTTCNGTGGGGTCACACAGACTCGGACATGACTGAAGCAACTTAGCAGCAGCAGCAGAAACCTACACTTAATTTTTTTATTTTAAAATGCCAACTATCAACAGAAAGTCTCTTTTTGTGCTCTAATGTTTTTGTCTGGAGAGAACTTATGGAATGGAGATGCTCTGGTCATCTATAATTGATTCTGGGAGTAAAAGCATTCAGGCTCCATGTTCTTGACAAATATATTTGTTTCATATGGTAAAACAAAATATTCTTGTATCCTGTCTCCAAGCTAGGTTCATATCATACCTGAATCAGAGAAAAAGAGGCACATTAAATAATGATCATGTGCTCAATTTCAGGATATTAGATTCTCACTGTTGACCTTTAGGTGGTAGCCTGTTTATGAAAACAAATCATGAGGAATTAAGTCAGCAAATTAGGCTACTGTGAAAGAAGGAAAAAGGCTTCAGAGTTAAGCAAGAGGTTATTTTAAAAGCAGCTTGCGGCTTAAATATATTTAGTCAGTCAGACAGCGAACTGGAAAACCATATCAAGATCTTTAATATAAAACTCGAGGTGTGTGTGTGCTCAGTCATGTCTGACTCTTTGCTACTCCATGAACTGTAGCAGTACTGCCGCCATTTCCTCCTCCAAGGATCTTCCTGACCCAGGGATTGAACTCAACTCTCCTGCATCTCCTGCATTAGCAGGTGGATTCTTTATCAATGCACCACCTAAATCGAGACCTTTGTGGGAAATACTTAAAGACAAAACTCATTGAGCTACTAGAGCAATTTGTTATAGTAGACAATCCAATTTGGAGATTTTTTTCCCCTAGTTTGAAAATGTATAGAACAGAGTTACAAGATAGAATAAAGCTTCCACAACTCTTGACTAAGGATACTTGGGAGATAAACCATCTACAAGGATAAATTTAAATTGGAAGAATGTCAATGTTCTTCTTTTTATCCAAAGTAGGAGAGAGAGAGAGGCATGCCAAGACAATGTACACACTTAAATATAAAATATTAAAATGTCCTTCTTATTATTTGCAAACTCAAGCATGAGATAAAGCAAATAGTGTATGCATTTCCAGATACTTGCCTGACAAGTTCTTAAAATGGATTTTTTGCCAAAGTGAAAACAGAGAGATTATTAAATTAAAAGTTGAAAGGGGGTAAAAGACCATCGAACATTGATGGAAAAAAAAACTTGTGTATCATGTTAATCACAAATAAAGCATAATTGATTCCCATTAGAAAGATAATTTCAGTACTAAAGTCAGAAGGCAGGAGGAGAAGGAACGACAGAAGATGAAATGGTTGGATGGCATCACCAACTCAGTGGACATGACTTTGAATGGGCTCTGGGAGATAGTGAAGGACAGGGAAGCCTGGCATGCTGCAGTCCATGGGGTTACAAGGAGTAGGACATGACGGAGTGACTGAACAACAAAGAGTCTGTTATGTAAGTGGAAAGTGCTTTGTTTGGTTTTCTAGGTGAGTTATGGCACTTGTCAATCTTGGAGAGCATGCATTATTCTGTGGGTTTAGTGACAGGATCCAAGAGAGGACAATAAATTGTGTGAACATTATCTCTAGGGAAAGAAAGAAAAGAGCTCTCAGAGCAATATGTCAGAGCCAAAGAGAAATTCATGGGTATCAAGATTTCAGGGCCAGATGATAAAAAGAAAAGAGAATATAAGACTCTAATACATGCAAAGACAATAAGTTCATGTAACAAAAAGTGGAAGAGCAAGAACTGGGAGAAAAGAAGAAAGCAAGAAGTGGGAGTCTTTCAGTATGCAGGATTTCAAAGGAGTTCATTACTGATGTGATTATGATGCCTTCTCTCCATGGATGGACTTCCTGACTTTACGCTTTTCCTCAAATCAGCCTGGTTGTTGATATTGAAGAGTCAACAAATGCAACTAAATGTCACCATGAATGAGGGACAGGAAAGTGGCAAGATTTGTAAGTGTTAAATCAAATACACAAGTCATCCATTCAGTAATGATATTGCAAGAAAAAGAGTAAGCATAGTGCCTGGAACATGTTCTCAGGAAAAGATACTAGATTTTTTTTTATTCATTATTAGTATTACATTAGTATTAGAATTAGTAGTACTACTGTTACAAATTGCCAGATTCTTGTCTTTGACAGTCAGTTCTTGAGAGCAGAGACTCTGGTTTCTTTATTTACATTTATCCCTTTAGTACCTGACATTGTATCCTGATGCCCCAAAATATGCCACTCTGGAGTAAAGATTTTTTTGGATTAAAGGCAACTGAGAAGAAATAGATAGAAAGATTGCTTGGTCTCCTTTCTCAATTTGCCTAAAAGTAGGATCCCTTCTCCCTTCTTAACCTGGAAGGGCAAGATTAATCCTCAGAGACAACTTTAGACCTTATCAACCTGGAGAAGGCACCACTTAAATGATAAATTATTTAATAATGATTTATTATACATTAAACCATAATTTAAGTATTAAATTAATAAATAATTTCAATTAATAAATTTATATTCATTTTTCTCTTGTTAATCTTTCTCTTACTATAGGGCTCTCAGCCAAGAACTCAGAAGGGTAGATAATAAATAATTTTCCTCTTCTACAAGAAACATGGGCTTTCCAGATGCCTCAGTGATAAAGAATCCACCTGCCAATGCAAGAGACACACATTTGATCCCTGGTCTGGGAAGATCCCCTGGAGAAGGAAACGGCAACCCACTCCAGTATTCTTGCCTGGGAAATCCCATGGACAGAGGAGCCTGGAGGGCTGTAGTCCATAGTGTCACAAAGAGTCGGACACAAATTAGTAACTGAACAACAACAACAGCAAGCAACATAGCTGGCTGACATTCAACAGCAGCTTAGTGAATGGCTTTGCAAAACTAGAGTCCTGGGAAACTAAAAAACAATGCTTTAGTAGAAACATGCATAGGGGACTCTCAGATCATAGAAGCTGAGTATTTAACCTAGGGACATTTCTCAAAGGAAGAGAACCCTGATCCAAATTTGGAACCCTGTGAATATGAAGGTGATTGCAGCCATGAAATTAAAAGACGCTTACTCCTTGGAAGGAAAGTTATGACCAACCTAGATAGCATATTCAAAGGCAGAGACATTACTTTGCCAACAAAGGTCCTTCTAGTCAAGGCTATGGTTTTTCCAGTGGTCATGTATGGGTGTGAGAGTTGGACTGTGAAGAAAGCTGAGCACCAAAGAATTGATGCTTTTGAACTGTGGTGTTGGAGAAGACTTGAGAGTCCCTTGGACTGCAATGAGATCCAACCATGACCTCCATCCTAAAGGAAATCAGTCCTGGTGTTCATTGGAAGGACTGATGTTAAAGCTGAAACTCCAGTTCTTTGGCCACCTCGTGTGAAGAGTTGACTCATTGGAAAAGACCTTGACGCTGGGAGGGTTTGGGGGCAGGAGGAGAAGGGGATGACAGAGGATGAGATGTCAGGATGGCATCACCGACTCAATGGACATGAGTTTAGGTCAACTCCTAGAGTTGGTGATGGACAGGGAGGCCTGGCGTGCTGTGATTCATGGTGTTGCAAAGACTCGAACAGGACTGAGTGACTGGACTGAACTGAATATGAAGATAGAGGGGATGAGAGGAGTAGAAATGGGCTTCATTGGTCAGCGACCATGGACAAAGGAGCTCAGTGGGCTATATATAGTCCATAGGGTCACAAAGAGTCAGACTCCAGTGAAGTGACTTAGTATGCATGCACCATACAGACAAAGGCATAGATTGAAAGAAGGGCATGACTTTCGGGTTCAAGGTAATCCAAGTGATTTTCTAGGGTTCTGTCTTTGTTTGAAGTGAAGTGAAGTCACTCAGTCATGCCCGCTTTGCGACCCAATGGACTGTAGCCTATCAGGCTCCTCCATCCATGGCATTTTCCAGGCAAAAGTGCTGGAGTGGATTGCCATTTCCTTCGCCAAGGGATCTTCCTGACTCAGGAATCGAACTTGGGTCTCCTGCATTGCAGGCAGATGCTTTACTGTCTGAACCTGTTTATTCTAAGCTAAGTTCTAAGTTCATGATAGCTTATTTTGAACAATCCTTTTATCATGGAAAATATTTTTATCAACAAGTCCAAACTTATAGTGGTTTGAGTGATTCTACATTGGGGAAAGTCAGATAATATACATGTAGTCATGGATAGATGAATGGATAGCTAGATAGACCATCCCTCAGCTAATTTTTGAAATGACAAAAAATGTATAGAAGTGGAACTTTATAAACATTTGTGGAATCAGGAAATATGAATTTGCTTAAGAATTTTATGTCAGAAATCATTTCCTTTTTCATCTTTTAAATGTAATTTTCTATAGAGAAGAGAAAATGGTAAGCTAGGGGTAAAACTGAGAAGAAATATTTAATACCTTTAATGTAAATGCCAATAAAAACTATGTACTTGTGTTTTTTGAAGCAGATTTGCACTGGAAATTTGTGTCAGAAAGTACATGATCAGATAACTTCCCCCCAGTCTGAAAGAGTATGCGTCCCTAAGGTTAGAGCACTGATACAAATTAGGAGATTAGGAAGGAAAGTTTTCAATTTTAGTAACAAGTAGACAAATATAGTTGTTTGTGACTTAAAATAGCAATCCATTAAAATTAAACTGAAAGCTGTCCTTACTCCAGGATTGACTTCAGGAAGAAAGAAACTAGGTTGTATCATTAGCCCAGGAGGCTCTGAAATTGTGACAAGATGTCCTTGTCACAAGCTGCTGAGTGCAGCTTTGAGAAAGGCACAGAGCTTCAGTGGGCTCCCCAGGTGGCTCAGTGGTAAAGAATCCACCTGCCAATGCAGGAGACATAGGGACTCAGGTTTGATCCCTGGGTGGGGAAGATCTCCTGGATTAGGAAATGGCAACCCATTCCAGTATTCCTGCCTGGAAAATTCTATGGACAAAGGAGTCTGGCGGGATACAGTCCATGGGGTTGCAAAGAGCTGGACGACTCAGAGACTGAGCAGGCAGAAGTTCATCATCAGTGACGTGTGGTGTTAAGTGTCAGCGTGCGTGTCCTCTTTGCTGGTTCCCATGAGTACAAGACGTGCACATTACAGAACCCAAAAGCAGATGGGGAGAGAAATGCATCTCCATCTTTGCTAATGGTAGTGATTAAGTGGAAGTCCTAATAGTCACCACAGTAACACCAGTCCTGAGCATTGGCCATGAAAGTTTAAAAATGTAACTCTCCAGGAACTCAAGAAAAAACTCTTATCTATGAAAAGTGGAAGCTAGATAGGAAAGAGCTTGGAAAGAAACCCTTCTACACAGGAAAGAGTGGAAAGGGGAACTTGGCTACCATTTAACTTTTGTAATTAGTTATCATTTAGACTGGCATTCAAGCTCCTGAGTGTCAGAAGTATTACTAAGTGCTGCTGATGAGTGTAGTCTTGCAGGGCTATAGTCAAGTGTTACACTTGGTATTCATGGTTCATAATCAAGGAAACAGTACAAAGAAGCAATTATTAAAGCTACATAAGTGAGAGAAATGTGATTTCTTCTTGTGTGTACTCAGCACAAAGTTAGAAGAATGTTGGTTCTTATATTTTGCTCGCCAGGACAGTGACCCCAGGGACTGCTATAAGCCAACTCTTCTTATATTTAGTTCTCCAGGATAGTGACCCCAGGAGTTGCTAGAAGCCAACTCTCTAGAATGTTCTTGATTAGAAAAATAAAAATTAGCCTGTCTCTAAATATGTCTTTCCTGTTTCTCCATATTCTTATGAACTGGTCTTAGTTGGAGGAAAGAATTAAAGAAAATGTAGTAGCAGCTAGGGCTTTTATTTTTAGAATATAGTATGTAAGTGGGGCCAGAAAATAGAAGAAAGGTAAGTTAAAAAGCTTAATGGGAGTAAATCCACTTATAGATATAAGCAAATCCTTATATTCACAGACATAAGGTTATACAGTGAGAATACAACAGTTCATGGGGTACTGACCCTTCTCTACAGAACCTCACAATCTGGAGCAGCAGATAAAATTGACCTCCATAGACTGCACAGTCTCTCAGGACCAAGCAGTGTGAACCCTACCTTAGATACACATGAACTTTAATCCATAAAATGCCAATAAGAGAAGTATTTAATCTTTGCTTTTGCTAAGAGGAAATTGAGGATGAGAGAATTATAAATAACTTTTCCAGCTTGAGATAGATGGAGCTAGGAGTCTAACTCAAGTTTTTCTTCTTTATTACTATCCCATATAAGTTTAAGTCTTCTTTTATTAACCTTCTAATACTTATATTTATATTATGACAGTTTATCATTGCTAATTTTATTATAAGATTACAGCTTTGAATGGAGTTTTCATCCACCAACTAGCAAATTAATGTAAAAGCACGTAGGATATTGCACTTATAATTACTTGACCTCTGTATAACCACTGTTAGTGAACTTGTCACAGTATCATCTAAGTTCAACTCTTAAATCTTAATTTTAAAAGTTATATACAATCTTAGAGCTAGAGAAAAATATATAAGGTGACATTCCAACTTTTATTCATGTTGATGAATATAAATAATCCAATGTTTTTAAAGGGCAAATCTGAATGAGCGGGTGCTCAAAAAATAAGCTTACTAACATGAAATTTAACTTTCAATCTCCTGCTATTTTGGTTAATACTCCTTAGGAGAAATTTGAAAGTAATCAAAAGTTATTTGTTTTTAACTATATCATAGCCTTTTTAAAAAACCCTTCAAGTGGCATATGAGACATTTTTTAATTATGTTTCAAACATAACAGTCTTTATAATGGCATTATTTAACATCTGAGTGCCAACAGTTTACCTTCTGTTGTGTGAAGAGAGGAAGGCATGAATTTTTTTTTGGCTTCCAATCAACAACAAAGTGTGAGGGAGAATAACAGATGCTGAATATTTAGTCATGCAGTTTGAGGATTGAGCCATGACATGACTGTCCTAGATAAAAAAAAGTTGAGTACCTCTGTGCCAGCACATTTCAGATGATATATATCCCACATCTTTTTCAGGATGTGAAAATGTAGAATCTGAAATATATAACAGAACAATAGTGGGGAGTGATATTAAGTATTTTATCACCACAGCGAGTCTGTTTAATTTCTGCAACACTATATCTATAACCTGGGCTTTCAAGGTGGTGCTATGCTAGTGGTAAAGAACCCACCTGCCAATGTAGGAGATGCAAGAGACATGGGTTTAATCCCTGGGTTGGGAAGATCCCCTTGAGGACAGTATGGCAACCCATTCCAGTGTTCTTGCCTTGAGAATTCCATGGACAGAGGAACCTGACAGGCTATATGGGGCTGCAGAGTTAAACACGACTAAAGCTATTTAGCACACACACCTACAACTCTTGCAATTCCTGTCACTGCCATATGCAGTTTACAAGGCTATCCCTCCTTATTTTATAAGGAGAAAGGAGATGGAGTAGAATTCTCCAATGTAGCATGAGGCAGGATGTTTTACAAAATTTGAATTTATGATAGAAGGAGAAATGAATGACTCACTTTAATATATTTAAGTCTCCTGTTGAGAAAAAGAAGCAAAATTATAGGATCTCAGAATATGAAGTTCACTCATCCATTAACCTACTAGGTTTATGGATGAGAGAACAGAAGTCTAAATGGTAGAAAAGTCAATAGTGGAGTCAATAGCTTTTGAGGTTTCCTGGGTAGCTTTCCTGGACATTTCCAATAGGGCTTTCTGTATATTCCCATTCCAGCTCACTGAAAGCAGTGGAAACTATAAAACATTTGCTAGCATATTTCCCTCCAGTCCCAGAGTAGGCTCTCCTTAAACAATATACGGATCACTCACTCGGTTTTCTTTACCAGATTCCTAATCTTCCTTCATTCCTCATATTTGTAAATGTAGTGAGACCTATTTGGCATCAATACTTTTATTTTAGCCCAGTTGCATGCAACGAAGAGATGGTTTGTGAAGTTAGAGAGCTGACAGAGATTTATAATCTCTAAAAGAAATTCTTAAGTGTCATGGGTCATCTGCTTACACTCCCCAACTTTTCTCTACCTCTTTCCTCTTAATTTTTTTGGCAGGGGGAACTCATTTTCTTTCTTTTAAAAAAAGTTAATTTATTTTTAGCTGCACTGAATCTTTGCTGATGCCCACAGGCTTTCTCTCAGAGATGGGAATACCAGACCACCTGATCTGCTTCTTGAAAAATCTGTATGCAGGTCAGGAAGCAACAGTTAGAACTGGACATGGAACAACAGATTGGTTCCAAATAGAAAAAGGAGTACATCAAGGCTGTATATTGTCACCCTGCTTATTTAACCTCTATGCAGAGTACATCATGAGAAACGCTGGGCTGGAGGAAGCACAAGATGGAATCAAAATTGCTGGGAGAAATATCAACAACCTCAGATATGCAGAGGACACCACTCTTGTGGCAGAAAGTGAAGAACTAAAAAGCCTCATGATGAAACTGAAAGAGGAGAGTAAAAAAGTTGGCTTAAAGCCCAACAGTCAGAAAAGTAAGATCATGGTATCCGGTCCCATCACTTCATAGCAAATAGATGGGGAAACAGTGGAAACAGTGTCAGACTTTATTTTGGGGGGCTCCAAAATCACTGCAGATGGTGACTGCAGCCATGAAATTAAAAGACACTTACTCCTTGGGAGGAAAGTTATGACTAACCTAGACAGCATGTTAAAAAGTAGAGACATTACTTTCTCAACAAAGATCTGTCTAGTCAAAGCTATGGTTTTTCCAGTGGTCATGTATGGACTGATAGTTAAAGAAAGCTGAGCACTGAAGAATTGATGCTTTTGAACTGTGGTGTTGGAGAAGACTCTTGAGTGTCCCTTGGACTGCAAAGAGATCCAACCAGTCCATCCTAAAGATCAGTCCTGGATGTTCATTGGAAGGAGTAATGTTGAAGCTGAACCTCCAATACTTTGGCCACCTGATGCGAAGAGTTGACTCATTGGAAAAGACCCTGATGCTGGGAAAGACTTTGGGTAAGAGGAGAAGGGGACGACAGAGAATGAGTTGGTTGCATGGCATCACTGACTCAATGCATACAGGTTTGGGTGGATTCTGGGAGTTGGTGATGGACAAGGAGGCCTGGCGTGCCGCGGTTCATTGGGTCGCAAAGAGTCAGACACGACTGAGTGAATGAACTGAACTGAACTGAATAAGCTTTCTCTAGTTTCAGCCAGTGGGGGCTACTCCCTAGTTGTGATGTATGGGCTTCTCATTTCAGTGGCTTCTCTTGATGAGGAGTACAGGCTCTAGGAGCAAGGGTTTCAGTGGTTGTGGATTGTGGGCTTAGTAGTTGCAGCTGGCAGGCTCTAGAGTGAGGGATCAGTACTTCTGGTTCAGGGGCTTAGTTGACCTGTGGTAAGGGGAGTCTTCCCATACCAAGAATCAAACCCATGTCTTCTGCATTGGCAGGCAGATTCTTAACCACTGGACCAGCAGGGAAGTCCAACCTCTTTACTCTTGAATTAAATGTTATAAAATGTGAATGGTGTCCATTAGAATTAATGTATATTTTGAATACTTCATATATTTTGGCAATTTTTTTCTGACTCATTTATTATACCCTTTTGTTTCAGATTTAATTAGCTACATATGACATACACATATTACAAACATATGAGGCCTAAGGTGGTGATTTTTGAGGATGAGGTGTCAGAAAGAAGAGGAGGATTCTAGGTATAGGATTGGAAGATTTTGATGAGATTAATGATAAGGAATTAAAATCCTATGTCATTTCACTGCAGTAATGGAACAGGAGACACAAAATCACCTGTTTCTACCATGACAGTTACTTAAAAATGCCTTTTACATGGGTTTGTAATTCAAGTCTTCCCTATTCCATTTTACATTATCTATGAAAAACAGGTTTCAATAGTTCTACCGAATTCATTGCCGTTTGATAAATAAAGGTTCTGATCATTTCAAACAACTATTGGAATCCCAAAACAAACAAAGTAAAACCCTAGATTTGAAAGGCCTGGGAAATAATTTACTTAGTAACAGCAAAACCTATTGCCCAGAAAAGTAAAACTAATAATGCCAGCATGTAAAATGAGAAAGCAAAATGCTGTGACAAGATACAGTATAATAACATGAAAAGCTTCCACTTTGAAACAGTAAATCAGTTGATGTATTGATGGTACGTCCCATTGTGCTGGAAAGGTTGGATATAATAAACGGAAAAACAACAGCTTCTCTCTCGAGGTTGATGAGTCAACAGATTTCACCAATAAATGTCACACTATAGTATTTGTAAGATTTGTAAATGATGTTGAAATTCAAGAAAACTTTTCCTGCTGCAAAGAACTGCATGAAAAAAGGCAAAGGCAAGATATATTTAAAGTTTCGTAAACAAAAGATTTGTCCAGGAGGAACTGGCTTGGCATCTGTATTGCTAGTGTCCTTCCAATGACTGACCTTACAAAATATTTCACTTCTTATAAAATAATGCCACAATGCACTGCTTTCTTCACAGATAGGTGCTGGTATTATTAGAAATGCGATTGTTTTAAAATGTATGAATGATTGTACAAGAATGGTTAACTTTATTAGACAAAAAAATGGATGTTCACTTGGGAATGGTTTGAAAACTGCAAAAATCTAAAAAAGAGCTGAGAACTCTCCTGCTATAGATAGCTATCTGGTAGTTTAGCAGAGGTATTCTTCCCAGGGTGTTTGAGTTAAAAGGTAAATTGCAGATGTTGCTGAGTGTTTTGAAGATGAAGAATGCCTGCAAAAACCTGTCTGCTCAGCACACATTTTTTACCACATGAACCAGTTGAACAAGCCCCTAAAAGGCTCTTCAGAAAATGTTTTGACTTCCAGTGATGAGAGTCTCAGATTTAAAAGAAAACTAAATCTTTTGAAAACTCGTGTTGCAAAAGGAAATCTTGAAATGTTTCCACTGCCTCTTGGTCCCGAGAGTGAGGAAAGATACTGGTAGATCTCGTCTCTTTGAAAACCCTCTTGAGGAGCCACAGTGTAAAACAACAGCATTGCCCCCAGAATTCCTTCCCCTCTAAGTGCTTAACGTGGGGACGACCCTGCTTAACACGGTGATGACCCTTTCTCAGCCTGGGAACCTGACTTGAAGAAAAGAGGAAGAACATTGTTGAACTGCAGTTCACACATTTAAGCTGAAATTTCCCAATCTGTCCAAAGACAAGATATCACTTTCTGAGAAAGGAGGATAAATTGTCATTTATAGGAAAGTGTTGCAAAACTTACATTAGTTTTTAAACCTTACATGGGTGAGCAAGTTTATTCTTAACAATAACCAAACATTAGGATAGACATCATCTCCTGTCAGTTGAAAATGAGATCTTTGTGTACTTATCTCAAGTTTGACTCTGCATCAAAAAGAAAAAAAAAAGAAACAACAAAAAAACAAGAGTTCTTAGCAAAGAAGTAAATTGATTATTTATGGTTTGAAATAATGCTTCATATATTTGTATTTGACTATGTTTCTACAGAAGATATTTAAATACACATTAAATGCATAACTGCTGGGCCTGTATTGAGCCTGGTATGTCATTCAAAGGGAAAAAAAAATATCTCCAATGTCTTATAAAAAATTTGGCCTAACATTATACTTGCATTAATATTGCTTTGAAAAAAAGGTTTTAGTAGATAAACTATTAATTGTTGCCCATAATTTTCCTGTTGTAAATCCCACCAATTAAAATATACCTTTACCTTTAATTAAACATACCTTTAGAAATACAAAATTTCATAGTTGATTTAAGACAGTTATTTCACTGACATATGTTATGTTTTACTTTTGGAAAAAGAGGATTATTTCACAAATAACAAGGTCAAAATATCTAATTTTTTTCTTAGGAAAATTAGGCTATAAATGTCATTTTTCATTTTATATAGGGGGAAAATAAACTTCTCCTGCACATCTTAGATAACATTTCTCACTAGCATCTCATACAAGAAATTTATGAGAAGTCTTNGATTATTTCACAAATAACAAGGTCAAAATATCTAATTTTTTTCTTAGGAAAATTAGGCTATAAATGTCATTTTTCATTTTATATAGGGGGAAAATAAACTTCTCCTGCACATCTTAGATAACATTTCTCACTAGCATCTCATACAAGAAATTTATGAGAAGTCTTTTAGGCCTACTTGGATTAGGTTAAATAAGAATCAAATAGGAAATCTAAAAACAAAGAGAAGAAATTACCTGAAATTTCTTCTCCTTATACTACTGACTTGTTTTAGTTGGTATTTTCTGGGGAGAAGGGGAAAATAAAAAAAGATAGGCTAAGATTCTTCAAAGGCCATCACAATGGGTTAAAAGTAGTGGGATATGCAATTTGTAATGTTGAAACAGAAAAATTCACACAATAGGGAAAAAAGAGATGGAAGTGAATAGTCCAACTATATACCAATAGACCACTCTAGAGCAAGTGTTTGCTGCAGGGATTAAAAGGAATCTAAAATGCTCCATAATCTCTGTTCTAGAGGTGAGTGTTGCAAGTATTAGTGTTTTACCACCAATCAGATTTATTTCTTATTAGTTAATGAGCCTTTGGTGACAGTAAGATGAAAGGAATCACATATTAAACGCAGAGTTTCTTCCTGAACTATTTTATATCCCAAGTTTACAGAATGTTTGAGCCTTAAAAGAAGCGCTTTGTAAGTGATAACACATTGAAAATATGCACTTTTCAACTTTTTGAGCTAAAGATTTTAATTAGCAAAATTAGCATGACTCTGTTCTAAATATATTCCAAGGCTCATTTTTTGTGTGTGTGACATTGATAGAGTATACAGCTATTAATTCTTTGGAAATTGGCAGCAGTGAGATTTTTGTTAGAGTCAAACAGAAGTAAAATGAAAGAAATATTGTAATGAGGACTTGATCCATGACCCATTTGGTTTGTGGTTAGAGGGTGTGTTTGAAATTAAAAAAAAAAAAATAATGAGAGAACTGAGGAATATGAAATTAAATATAATTAATTATGAAAAATAATCCTGGCAGTATTAATAATCCTTATATCCTGAATAAAGAACAAATACCATGAGCACGATTTCCACTTGATGAGCTTAGAGTATTTTCTTTCAAAGAGAAAGAAAAGCAAAGCAAGTAGATTTAGCCATTGAAAGTTCTGGTCAATGAGGCCTTAGCTCAATACTAAAAACAAGATATTAATATTTCAGTTCTTCTCCTTTGGTCTTGATAATACTGATTACATTTCCTCAGTTAAGATTCTATTTTTTCCTCCAGAAAAAAAAAAAGAAACACAAAAACTTAAAGGTTGTTAAAATTTTTCACCTGTTAAAGTCACTATAAAAATGTTTGAATTTGTATAGACAGCTCATTTGTATTCTGAAGCAATAAGTGCGGAAAGGACAATTACAGATTGTAAGACACCATTCTTCAGTCCCACCATGTGATTTAAATTTAAAAGATAGTCTTTGGTTATCATCTCCCTGGAAGTGCCTCCTGTTCAAGATCGTCCACAAACTGAGCATATAATCAGAGTGATATAGATATGATTTCCAAAAGAAATCTCTTAAATTTGAAGTCAAGATATTTGTTTAGTTTAGAAAACTGATTTTGGTATGGAGTTCAAGTCATGACTTTTCCCCAGAGTCCCAGATTCATGGGTCACTCACTGCTTGACTTGTTGATGGACTATCTAATGACCTGATTAAACGGACTCAGCTAAAACAGAATTTTTTAAACTGAAAAAAGTTTGTCATAAAACATTGTGTATATTAAAGTTGTACAATGTGTTACTTTGGTATATTTATATATTGTAAGGCTGTTTGCCATGTAGTGATATTTATAACATTGTGTATGTGTGTGCATGCTAAGTTGCTTCAATCATGTCAACTCTTTGCCATCCCATGGACTACAGCCCTCCAGGCACCTCTGTCTGTGGAATTCCCCAGCCAAGAGTACTGGAGTGGGTCACCATATTCTCCTCCAGGGGATATTCCCAAATCAGGAATGGAACCCATGTCTCCAATTGCAGGCGAATTCTTTACTATAAGAGTTGCCTGGGAAGCCCATTTACCATATCACATAATTAAAATACAATATCACTGTCTGTAGTCATTGTACTAGGCCTTATGACTTATTTACTATTCATTCCAAGTTTGTCTCCTTAAACAAATCAATCTTATTCTCTCACTCCTCCATCCCCTGGTAACCACCATTTTATTCTCTATAAAATGAAATTCTTATTTCGTTCTACACCAACCTCCTTCAATCCTGTACTTCATTTAACCTTTCCCATTGGGTAGCAAATGGCATCATTCTTCTGCTTAAGTTAGTCACCAAGGAGTCTTAATTAATTTCTTATCTTTTAATTTTTATCACTATGAGCAGGTCCTATTCGATTCTGTCTCTAAAACATATCTGGTTACTTCTCTTCCCTCCAACTTCTACCTCAGTCAAGCCACCATCTTCGCTTGCCTCATAATTGTGACAGTCATCTATATTCTCAAAAGGCTGCTCTTTGCATGGTGATCAAAGCAGTATTTTTAAATAAAAATCTAATTATGTTATACCTTTGCTTCCCAGGTGGTGCTGGTGGTAAAGAATCCCCCTGTCAATGCCGGAGACTAAGAATTGCATGTTCAATCCCTAGACTGGGAAAATCTCCTGAAGGAGGGCATGGCAACCCACTCCAATATTCTTGCTGGAGAATCCCATAGACAGAGGAGCTTGGCAGGCTACACAACCACTGGGTCACAAAGAGTCAGACATGACTGAGCAACATACTTCTTCACTTCATGAGTATTCCATTAAATGAATAAGATATATTCATAATTTGTTTTACCTTGTTAACTCACTACTGTTCTCAAGGCTATATATCATAATATTATGTAACATAATTATACTTTTAAAAAGTTTATATTGTACTGGGTTAATACATGAAATCATGAACTAATAATTAAAATTAGAAAATTTGTAAGCTGTACTCCCAACTCCTAATCATTTTATTTCTATTTCTTTTATCTTAGGCTCTTGTGTTGTAATATAAATTAATTTATGTATTATGTTTTGGGGTTTTTGTGTATCTTGTTTTTGTTTAGTCATTAAATCATGTCCTACTCTTTTACGATCCCATGGACTGTAGCCTGCCAGGCTCCTCTGTCCATGGGATTTCCCAGGCAAGAATACTGGAGTCGGTTGCCGTTTTCCTCTCCAGGGTATCTTCCCGATCCAGGGACTGAACCTATATCTCCTGCTTTGGCAGTTGGTCAGATTCTTTACCACTGAGTTACCAGTCTATCTTACCCAGTTATAATATATACTCCATATGGTTAGAACTTTTGTCTGTTTGTTTACAACCGAAATATTTTGCCTTTTGAAATACTACCTAGTGCATATGGATGTCCAAGAAGCATTTGTTGATAAGTGAATATTTGATCATTCTAATTTTCTAAGTTCTTGATAAACAAAGAGTATATTTCAAAGTTCAAGAAAAGATGGTTTTCTATATTAACATGCTGATATTTCAGCAATAGTACATGCTTAGAATGGAACACAGTTTTTGAGAAGGGGAAATGATATAGAAAAAAAGAGGCAGAACCCTTTCTATTTAAACTTATTATTAGTATATAAGTTAGGCCAGATTTCTCCTAAAAAGTGTCAAAAGAGATACAGACCCTATAAGAACTTTCTGAAAAAATTCTGAACCTCTCTGTAATAATTAACTAAGAAGGCAAACACTCTTTCATTAAACTGAAATTATGTAATTTTCTTGTGTGAGTGTGTTCTAAGTCTCTTTAGTCTTGTCCAACTCTTTGTAATGTTGTGGACTGTGGCCCACCAGGCTCTTCTATCCATGGGGACTCTCCAGGCAAGAATACTGGAGTGGGCTATCGTGCCCTCCTCCAGGGGCTCTACCCTACCCAGGGATTGAACCCAGGTGTCCTGTGTTTCCTGCTTTGCAGGTGGATTCTTTACCACCAATGCCACCTGGAAGCCCATAATTTTCTTAAGGATGATCTTCTCTATACCAGTAACCGAATTACAAAATGATGCGTTAATATTGTAGTATTTTATTTATTTAAATCTCATATGTTGGTCTGAACTATTTTAAGTGTATACTTAAATTCTTACTTTAAAATTATCCACATGCCTGAATTAGATCTGTTATTAGAAAACTCTAGTTTGTGCACCTTAGTTAGCAGTACCATCAAGAAAGTATATTATTTAGTTCTTCTTGGAATGATAAGCAATTCAGTGTCCTGTTTTACTATGAGTCGTTAAATATTTTTCATCACTGCCTGGAAAGTGCATTTAGACTTCCAGTAAACAAATATTGATCTATTACCTACTTTCAGAAGTTCTCTGCAAGTACAATATGGAATATAAACAATCCATAAACTATGTTTCCTGCAGTATTTTAAATTATAATCTGAAGTGACCACATATAAATTCAACTAACTGCAATAAAAGACAAACGTCAATTGTTAACCAAGAGTACTGCAGAAAACAAGTTCTATAACAGATGAGAAGAAGTGATATAACTCCTAGAAGAGGAAATGAAGGAGGCTTAATAAGAGAAGTGGCCTTTGAGCTGGGCTTCAGATGGTAAGTAAAATAGAAATAGAAAAACCAAGATTAGAAATATAAACAAAAGAGTTGAACTGACCAAAATTAACCTGACTTTACTATGAGTGGACTCATCTTAGCAAAAGTGACAGGTTTGTACAGAGAAGTACAAGAAAGGTAACTTGGGAATGGATGATTTGACAAGCCAAGGGCTTGGATCTTAAATAACTGTCAATCACATGATATTAGAGGCATTTGGGGGGATATTATTGTGATGGCCATATGAAGAGTGGTTTAGAAAAGCAAGAAATTAAAATCCCCAGAAGACTAAATAAGAAACTTTGACAATAGACTTGCTGA
Source organism: Neotragus pygmaeus (assembly GCA_006410875.1). Lineage (NCBI taxonomy): Eukaryota > Metazoa > Chordata > Mammalia > Artiodactyla > Bovidae > Neotragus > Neotragus pygmaeus. Next base: position 1,268,195 of record SJYV01031390.1, read on the forward strand.
GTTAATAAAGGCCTTCATTTTAAAAATATTGGAAATCTAAATGGAAAACAACATTATAAATATTTTTTTCTCTTGATTCCGTAACATTTTCTGGATGGACTTTATCAAAGCATTCCTGGAACTTGAGATCTATGTTCTTCCTCCCTGAATCCAATTCTGCAAGTCTGAATAAGTGAAATGAATTTCATAAACTTGATATGAACTCATTAACTTCAACAGTGAAGGTGTGAAAGGCTGCAGTCTTACTTTCCCCAGCCAAGTGGGTTGTCTATAATAAAACACCTATCACTTGAGGGATTTTAAATTAGCAAACCATCTGGCAGAAAAGAAAATTAATGAAGACAGCATTACTCATGAGGGAGGACTTGAGCTTGACTCAGAGGGCTAAAATGCATTGAGGATGAGCTGTTTTGTTTTGTTTTGTTTTTTAAGTTTTTTTAAAAGTTTAGTTCTTATGAAAATGTCGTACCTCTAAGGGTCATATTTTTTAATAGATTTCTCTGTCATAAAACCATATATATAAATTAGTAAATGATCATGAATTAGATGTATACCTCATTAATTATTTCATGTCGCGATTGTACCATATGAAGGTCTTATCAAGTGTTCAGGGTCATTCTTACCAGGAAGTAACTGGTAAGGCCCAGTGAAAGTGAAATTGTTAGTTGCTCAGTTGTGTCCAACGCTTTGTGACCCTATGGACTGTAGCTCACCAGATTCCTCTGTCTATGGAATTCTCCAGGCAAGAATACTGGAATGGGTAGCCATTTCCTTCTCCAGGGGATAAGGCCCAGTAGTTCACTTATTAAAATCATTTGTGTGCTATATCCTCCTAATATGGCTCCCCTGATGATCCAGGCCTATCACTGGTTAATAAAAAGAAAACCAAATGTGGAGTTGGTGAGAGTAAGAAGGTTTACTCATTGCTATCTGATAGAAAGGTGATTGAGTTAATTTTTCAGAAAATCGATTTGGCAATGTTTTTAAAAACAACGTGTTTCTAACCTTTCACCCTATTAGTCTCATTGTAGATTTGGCCACATAATAATGATTAATTAATTAAACTAAAAAACTCTCAATTATCTATGAGTGGGTCAACAAACCATGGCATATTTTTAGGATAAGATATTATTTTCAGGTTTATGACAGGAGTTTTGATGTTGGAGAATAATAAAGGTGCAGGGAGCCAGGATTTGAGCTTCATCTTCACAGTCTGAAAGAACTTCCCTGGTGGCTCAGATGGTAAAGCATCTGTCTACAATGCGGGAGACCTGGTTTGAGCCCTGGGTTGGGAAGATCCCCTGGAGAAGGAAATGGCAATCCACTCCATTATTGTTGCCTGGAAAATCCCATGGGTAGAGGAGCCTGGAACGCTACAGTCTATGGGGTCGCAGAGAGTTGGACATGAAAGGTGCAGGGAGCCAGGATTTGAGCTTCATATTCAGTCTGAAACATAAACCTTTCACTTTATATTTACATGGCATAATCCTGTCCTAGATTTATATACAGAACTGAAATATAGATAGCATACAACTTTAAACTTGTTTCACACTACCTATGGAAAATCTTGGGTGGTAGGCTTACAAGTAATATTTCTATATATTTTGTAACATCTAAATTTTCTATGATAAATAGATCTCACTTTATAAATAAGAAAACAAGCAATACATGCTGTATTTCAAAAAAAATTGAGAAGATAAACAACGTATGCAGTTGTTCTGCTCAATCTGTATTAGTTTGGTACACAAAGCACAACAATGTAGGACACCTAAAAATAAACATCTTAATACAAATGACAGATGGACTTTTTCCCCAACACTAAAACTCTTCCTGACTGTCCAACTCATTTCATGTAAAACTATTTATTGCTGCAAAATAATGATCCTTTGCTATTCTTTGTCCTATTTGACTCCTCAGACATCTCAGTTCATTGTTATATGTAATCTATTGTGTATATATATCCTTGTTTTTCAAAGTTACGCAAAATTGTCTGTTTGAGTTCTCCCATAAACAGGACTTGAGACAGAAATTCTGGAACAGGTATATTTTAGGGAGGCTTCCCTAGTAAAGAAACTACTTACTAATTCGGGAGACATGAGTTTGATCCCTGGATGGGGAAGATCCCCTTGAGAGGGAAATGGCAACCCATTCTAGTATTTTTGCCTGGGAAATCCCATGGACAGAGGAGTCTGGCAGGCTACAGTCCATGGGGTTACAAAGAGTTGGACATGAATTAATGACTGAGCACACACAAATTTTATTTGGGCGTACATTCCAGAAAGCTACTATAGGGAAATGTGATATGAAGTACAAAAAGCCAATGAAAGACACATTCTCGAGGTCGCAGTTGTAGGTAACAGAGACTCAACTCAGCCTGGTCCTCTGATAAATAAATAGAATTCCTCCAAAAACTGTCCGTGGAGAGGATGGCTGTGGTACTTACTCATCAGATTCCAACCTGTCCAGAATGAACACTCCTGCACTGCCAGGGATTTCCTGCATGTGAATTCAGTTGGCTTCTGCATCTTCAGTGAAAATTACAGGATAGAAATGCAACAAGATGAGTGGTTTATGTTGGAGGATGGGTGCTGTTAGCACACACAGAAGTGTCTGCACCCCTGGAAGTAGGAGTGGGAAAAGGACATGTCATAGACTAGCAAAAGCATCTGTTCCAACCCACCCTTATGCCATGAAGATTTACTTGTAATTCACCTTCATTACACTGTCAACTACTCTTCAAGGTGGCATCCAATTACATTCTTTTAATAAGATTAAGCAATTAGGATTAATGGCATGAGCTACAGTACCCACTGCTGCAGCTTTCCCCAAGACCATAAATATTGATTATTATCTCCACCCTCTAGATGGATTTTTCTAGATTGTTCTTACCGTTGTCCAGGGCTGTAGCTGGTCTAGGTAATTGTCCAGTCAGATGATGGAGAGCCTTTTCCCTGAGGAATCTGAGGCTTTGTTTGCTCTTTTCATATCAATGTTTGGTTGTTGACAAATGATCTATTAAATCTCTGTATTCTAGGTGACTTGATTCAGATCTTTATTCCTGAGGTTCCTTTATGAGCATGGTTGTTTTGCTTTGTCAGTCTGTGGAAGATGCAATTTTCCTTTCATTCTTATCAGGCATAGAAGCTCCAAGGGATGCTTCGGTAGTTCTCCAAGATCTCCTCTCCATTCTGATTATGCAGCTCAAAGTCTAGCTCCTCTTGATTATCAGGGTTAGTTTTCACCAGCATGGCAGCTATTTTCTTTGTCTGCTAGTCTACTGACAAATGATGCCCCTAATGACCACACAGCTATAATAACTTCAGTTTCAGTGAAAACATTAATGTGCCCAGTAGTGGAAGTGTTCCTTTCCCTGGACATAAGGACTTCTAATTCAGTAGAGACTCATGTTATGGGGATGGGAAAGAGGCATTTCCAAGTGAGTCTCTAGGAGCAATGGCAAGAGGACTAATTCTGTGCAGACTCCTTGATCCCAGACCCATGTATTGTAACTGTTTGGGACACAACAGTCTTGTGTCAGTGTTTCAACACATGCGCCAAAGAGCAGAATCACCATTCTACACCCTCGGTGGCACCTTTGATAAATTTGGCAAGAATCTCTTCAACATTCTATGGGATAGTCCACTATCAGGTGATTCACTGTGTGGTAGAACTAGTGGATCCCACTGGCATGCATACATGGTTGCACAACCTTTGCCACAAATTGGATCTTATGTTGATAGCATTCCCAAAAGCAGGGCATCAAGCTCTTCCTTAAAGGGGAATGGAGTCACACATGTGCAAATCCATCAATAAGTTATTCAGACTTTCTGGATCCTTCATGAACAAATTCCATGATCTCTTCCAATGTACCTTTCCAAACTGAACTCCCAGCACTCTGATTTATCCACTGCTAATTTTTCCAGCTGAATCATAATACATTCTGTGGCAAGTGTACATTCCAATCTTTATAGATTGCTCACACTGTTTCCTCTATTTAGGGTGCCTTGGCTCTTATTTCCATGTGGTGGGATGAAATATGTCTTACAAGGATTGAGGAAATACTATGTCACCTACCAAACCTATTCCTTCTGTCCCAATCAGTCTTCTGGATTCTCCCACAGACGTCCCCACATCTCAAAGTTGCAGTATTCTTCTCTGAAAATCCGTTACTCCTTATCTATAACTCTGCAGTACCTCCACCTGTTACTGTTATTTATGTAGTCCAACTAAAACTTTGGCCCCACATTTCAGTCTTTGAGTTTTGTTGCATTTAAAGAAGCATTCCTCTTATGCCTCCTCTTTTCTTCCTGATTTTGTATTTTAAACACCCAGAGAAGAGCAGATGCCTCTCCCAGGTGAATGTACTTTGTGGAAGGACAAAGGCCAAATGTTTAAGTGCTGTCTTACCATGACAACATGTTCTGTGTCTCTCTACTAGAGCATGAGCTCCCTGAGGACAGGAACAACATCACAGACATCAGAGTTACCCTCTGCACAGTGTCTGACACATATTAGGGACTCAGTAGATAACTGAGTGAACAAATTATGCAAACACTATTTATCTCACAGTGGTGTTCAGAGGATAAAAAATTTAAAACATGTGTTGGGAATCTCCTAAGATGGCAGAGGAATAGGACGGGAGGCCACTTTCTCCCCCACAAATTCAGCAAAAGATCATTTGAATGATGAGAAACGTTCACAAAACAACTTCTGAATGCTGGCATAGGACACCAGATACCCCCAAAAGTCAGCCCATCCTCTTCTAAAAGATGTAGGACAAAATATAAAAGAGAAAAAGAGAGAAAAAAGAGTTAGGGATGGAGAACTATCCCAGGGAGGGAGTCGTGAAGGGGGAGAAGTTTCCAAACACCTGGAAATCCACTCACTGGCAGGTCTGTGGGGAGTTTTGTAATCTCAGAGGACAACATAACCTGAAAGAAAAAAAAAAAAAAAAGACACAGAATACGTGCCTAACTACAACTCCCGGTAGAGAACTAGCCCAGATGTTTATGTCCACCACCAGCAAGTGGGGACTGAAGAAGGAGGCGCAGGTTGCATGCTTAGGGTAAGGACCGGGCCTGAATGCCCTGAGGGCAATCTGAGGGAGCTAATGTGAGGCAGCCACCCAAACTGCAGGATAGGCAGAGAGAGAGAGAGAGAGAGAGAGAGAGAGAGAGAGAGAAAGAAAAGAGAGAGAGAACTTTCCCACGAAAAGCTCTAACCTAAGTCATAGCCTGGCCTGCTCACAGAACAAAGGATTGAGCAAGTACCAGAGGAGAGCTAGCTGGCTTCAGACTGGCCTATCCTTCTGCCAGGTGGGCAACAGCCAGAGCCAGAAAGCAAGGGGCAATCTCAGCTCTAGAGACGGCATCCTCCAACAAATTGTGAGCAGGCTCCCAGTTGCTAACCAAATCTTCCTGAGATCCTGGATGGTTGACATCTGCCATGAGGGTTTCAGCCGTAGATCAGCTCCCCAGAGGAGATACATGGCACACCTGAGACGGTGCTCTTGCAATGCACCCAAGGGATCAAGCGGCTGTGACTGGGGAGGTGATTAAGATGTATAGATCATCTGGGACAGTGTGCTTGCCAAGCACCTGGTCACCTGAGCTGCTTGGACCTGGGAAGGGCCCAAAACGCAGGCCCAAACGAGTCTGTGTCTTGTGAAGTATGTGAGAACCTGAACCTGAGCAGCTTAGACCTAGGAAGTTCATAAAACCCAGACCCACTTTTCACAGTTCCCCTGCAGAGCAACCTGGAACCTGAGCAGTGTAGACCAGTAAAGCACATGTGCCATGAGCTGGGGCAAACCCAGTGTGGTCCATACACTGTGAACACTCCCCACACACACCAGTGATATTTGTTTGCAGTATTTCTCCCTCCCCACAGCATAACTGAACAAGTGACCCTAAATAAGTGACCACCTTCCCCCGTTTTTGTCAGGGTGGAAATTAGACATTGAAGAGACTTGCAAACAGAGGAAGCCAAAATAAACAGAGAGGGGACCACTTTGGAAGTGAAAGGTGCAACAGATTAAAACCCTGTAGTTAGCAATGACTACATGGGAAGGGACCTATAGCCCTTGAGAAGAAGTATAGACTGGAACAAGGAACTATCTGAAACTAAACTGACCCCACACTGCCCTCAAGAGCTCCAGAGAAATTCCTAAATACATTTTATTATCATTTTTAATTTATTTTTTTAATTTTAAGTTATTTATTACTCCTTTAACTTTTATTTTCATAACCTACTATTACCTTGCAAAAAAAAAACCCACTATTTTTAAAGCAAATTTCATATATATATATGCTTTTTATACTTTTTGTGATTTTGTTTTGTATTTTTAATATTGTACTTTTGAGAGTCTAACCTCTACTTTAGACTTTTAATCTTTGCTTTTTTGGTATTTGTTATCAATTTTGTACCTTTAAGAATCTAATCTTCAATATCCATTTTTACTTAGGAGTGTGATTACTGCCTTGATTGCTCTCTCCCCCTTTTGACTCTCCTTTTCTCCCCCAGGTCACCTTTATCTCTTCCCTCTCCCTTCTATTCTCTACTTAAGTCTGTGAATCTCTTTGGGTGTTCTGGACTATGAAGAACACTAAGGGAACTGATTACTAGCTAGATTTGTCTCTATCCTTTTGACTCCCCCTCTTCTCCTCCTGGTCACCTTTATCTCCTCCCTCCCTCTTCTCTTGTCTATGTAATCCTGTGAACCTCTCTGAATGTTCCAGACTGTGGAGAGCACATAGGGAATTGATTACTGGCTAGATTGCTCTCACCCCTTTTGATTCCCCCTCTTCTCCTCCTGGTCACCTCTATCTCCCTCCTCCCTCTTCTCTTCTCTATGTGACTCTTTGAACCTCTTTGGGTGTTTATTACTGTGGAAAATCTTTTCACCATTAACCCAGATATTTTATCAACTGTTTCTGTATTAATGGAGAAGTCTTGAGGCTACAGTAAGAATAAGACTGAAAGCCAGAGGCAGGAGGATTAAATCCAAAACTTGTGAACACCAGAAAACTCCTGATTCCAGGGAACATTAATCGACAAGAGCTCATCCAAAAGCCTCCATATCTACACTGAAACCAAGCTTCACTCAAGAGCCAACAAGTTTCAGAGCAAGATATACCAAGCTAATTTTCCAGCACTGCAGGAACATAACCCTGAGCACAAAAGTTCAGGCAGCCAAAAGTCACACCAAACCCATAGACACCTCAAAACTCACTACTGGACACTTCATTGCACTCCAGAGAGAAGAGATCCAGCTCCACCCACTAGAACAACGACCAAAACTTCCCTAAAGAGGNAACCCTGAGCACAAAAGTTCAGGCAGCCAAAAGTCACACCAAACCCATAGACACCTCAAAACTCACTACTGGACACTTCATTGCACTCCAGAGAGAAGAGATCCAGCTCCACCCACTAGAACAACGACCAAAACTTCCCTAAAGAGGAAATCTTGACAAGTCACTCGTCCATCCCCACCCACAGGGAGGAACCTCCACAATAAAGAGGAAACACAAACTTCCAGCATACAGAAAGGCTGCCTCAAACACAGCAATCTAAACAAAATGAAAGACAGAGAAATATTCAGCAGGTAAAGGAACATGATAAATGCCCACCAAACCAAACAAGAGAGGAAGAGATAGGGAATCTATCTGAAAAAGAATTCAGAATAATGATAGTAAAGATGATACAAAATCTTGAAAGCAAAATGGAGTTACAGATAAATAGACTGGAGACAAGAACTGAGAAGGACCTAGAGGAAATAAAAAAGAGTTAATCAATGAATAGTGCAATAACTGAGGTCAAAAGCACTATGGAGTGAAATAGCAATAGAATAACTGAGGCAGAAGATAGGTTAAGTGAGGTGGAATATAGAATGGTGGAAATAAATGAAGCAGAGAGGAAAAAAGAAAAGAGAATGAAAAGAAATGAGGGCAACCTCAGAGACCTCTGAGACAATGTTAAACACCCCAGCATTTGAGTCATAGGAGTCCCAGAAGAAGAACACAAAAAGAAAGGCCATGAGAAAATACTTGTGGAGATAATAGTTGAAAAATTCCCTAAAATGGGGAAGGAAATAGTAACCCAAGTCCAAGAAACCCAGAGAGCCCCAAACAGGATAAATCCAAGGCAAAACACCGCAAGACACACAGTAATCAAATTAATGAAGATCAAACACAAAAAACAAATATTAAAAGCATCAAGGGAAAAACAATAGATAACATACAAGGGGATTCCCATAAGGATAACACCTAATATTTCAATAGAAACTCTTCAAGCCAGAAGGGAATGGCAGGACATACTTAAAGTGATGAAAGAGAAAAACCCACCCAGCAAGGATCTCATTCAAATATGAAGGAGAAATCAAAAGCTTTACAGACAAGCAAAAGCTGATAGAATTCAGCACCACCAAACCAGCTCTTCAACAAATGCTAAAGGATCTTCTCTAGACAGGAAACACAAGAAAGGTTTATAAACTTGAATCCAAAACAACAAANTGATAAACTCCCTTAGCTTTTATCTTTGAAAATTTGTCTTTCCTTCATTTTGAAGGACAGTTCTAGATACAGCCTTCTTAGTTGGCCGGTGGTTGTTCTTTCCCCCCTTTCACCTGTTTGAGTGTATTACTGCTTTTTTCCCCCTAGTCTGCCAGTTTTCTACTGGGAAATCTACTGCTAGGTTTTTGGGGGTTCATTTGTGTGTGGCAAGTCCCTTTTTTCATGCTGCTTTAAAACTTCTGGGGCACTGTAAATACAGTGCAAAGGGGAAAGTTAATAGCAATACAGGCATACCTCAAGAAACAAAAAAAAGTCAAATGAATAACCTAACTCTATACCTAAAGCAACTAGAAAAGGAAGAAATGGAGAACTGCAGGGTTAGTAGAAGGAAAGAAATCTTAAAAATGAGGGCAGAAATAAATAAAGAAACAAAAGAGATCATAGCAAAAATCAACAAAACCAAAAGCTGGTTCTTTAAAGAATAAATAAAATTGACTGAAGGTACATAACTTTGTTTTTGAAATGAAACTCTTTTCCACCTTTCTTGTCCTGTGCAACTTATTCAACGACTGATGAATACCAGAAGGCCAGAGAAGGACAAATGCATCAAGTTGACCTTGGTCTTACTCTTTTCGTGGTGCATAAGAAGAATTCCAGAGTGTGATGGATAATAAGTGCTGAATTTGCAATCAGACAAGCCCAAATTGAAAAATATGGCTTCCTTACTATATATCTCTGCAAAGGGAATGTATTATTTAATCAACCTAAGGTTCACTTTCTTAGTGGAAATAATAATAATCCCATATTGCAAAGTTTAAAAGTAATAATACAAGTGATCAAAAATATTAGCTATTATTTAGCAGTTTTGTTCACACATTAGGTGGTGTGGTCCAAGGCTACTCATAGGACTTGATGCCCTAAAATGAACAGCTATCCTTAGCAGTTTGCAAACAGTATTATGCAATGCCCAGCTAATCTTTGCACCCCTCAGCCATTTCCTGACTCATTTGGGGAGGCAAATGGTCATTTCTTTCCCCAAACAAGGTTACTGCTCATAAAAATTAGACAAATAGCTTGACTTCTTGGTCCTTCATCTTCCTATTTAAAAGTCAGCTGAATGATCCATCTTTCAACAACTAGTAATAAGAAAGTTGGACAACCTTCTGATTTTTTAAATTGTTTAATATAAATTTATTTATTTTAATTGGAGGTTAATTACTTTACAATATGTGCAAAATGCATGTTTGCTTAAGGTGCTGTCGTTTGAAAATTTATACAAAACCAAATCAAACCTGACAGGCTGGTTGCAGAATATAGAAAACACTTGCAGGTGATTGAATTGCATAAACCCAGCACCAGGGAGCAGTAATAGCCCAATGTGATACGCAACTGTTTACTCAAAATTGTGGCAGACAGATATCTTCTGCCTTTGAATTAAGGTACAGGGATGATTTTAGTGCATTCTTACAGCACCCATCTACTCCTACTGTTAAGTTGAGAAACAAATCTTTTATTCTTTCTTGGACAATGGCTTAGCATTGAAAATTCAGTGGAGAAAACAAAAAGGGGGGAAAAAGGTTTTATTTTTGTTGAACAATACATATTTTATTCAGCATGAATTAATCAGCATGAATTACTAAGGTGTCAGCAATTAGACAGCATTATTCCAATTCTCCTGACCACTTATTTCATCACCCCTAGATTAGTCAGCTTCTTTTGAGTTCTCAAAAAAAAAAATAGGGTTGTTCTGCTTAGCTCACCCTAGGCCAACTGTCTCCTAGTGAATGCCTCCTGGTTTTAATCTCTGACTGCTCCTCACCTCTCTGTTTATTTGCCCATATATTTTCTTGTTCCTGACATGATAATGAAGTCCTATATCACAACCTTCAGGCTGACTTGAAAAATTCTGAGGTTACCAAGAGATTTCAGATGAATACACACACACACACACACATGCATGAAATTAAAAGTAAAACTTCTGTGTACTTTGTGTATGAATCATTCAAAAATAATAGCAAGTAGGGTTTCTGATGGGGATTTCCTCATAGCTCAGTCAGTAAATCATCTGCCCGCAATGCAGGAAACCCGGGTTCAATTCCTGGATCGGGAATATCCCCTGGAGAAGGAAATGGCAACCCCTCCAGTATTCTTGCCTGGAGAATCCCCATGGACAGAGGAGCCTGGTGGGCCACAGTACATGGGATTGCAAGAGTAGGACACGACTTAGTAACTAAAACCAAGCAACCAACCAAGGGTTTCTGATAGGTATTTCCAGGTGGTGCTAGTGGCAAAGAACCCACCTACCAATGCAGGAGGCATAGGAGACGCAGGTTCAGTCCTTGAGTTGGGAAGATCTCCTGAAGGAGGGCATGACAACCCACCCCAGTATTCTTGCCTGGAAACCCCATGGATGGAGGAGCCTGGCGGGCTACAGTCCATGGGGTCGCAAAGAGTTGGACATGACTGAGTCAACTCAAAAGCAGCAGCAGCAGGGTTTCAGATAAATTATTGAGTTAATTATCTAAACCTTCTGAAGCGTTGCCAAGCCTCTACTGGCATCTGAACTGGATGGGTATCAAATTACAATCCCAGTGTAACTGAAACCCATTATAATAATGTTCTTATCTATTTCCATATGTTAAAAGAATATGGATTCTAAAAATATGTAAACATTAGTTTCCTTGTAATTTGTCACTGAGAATTGTCTAAGCCAGAGATTTTTTTACTTAAGTGGGTCCGTATATGAGAATTACCCAGGGAAGCTTCTCAAATTACACACTACAAAACACCCTTCATGTCTCAACCAAATTCTAACCTCCTTCTCTTAGGGTATTCTTCCATCTCAAGTTGAGAATTTCTCCTCAACCCATTGTTGCTGATGGGAGCTTGGAAAAACCTTCCAGGGTGTTAAGGTGGGGAAAATGTTGAGAATCATTGAATTTGGATTTCCATTTATTTGTCAATTTAACCAACATTTTATTGAGTTTATCTTTTAAACAAAAGATGAAAAAGAAAAAAGTATAGAGACTAAGTGTCTACTACTCTCACATGATATTAGTAGATTTTCTTTTGTGTCCCTAATCTCCTATGTCCACTCCCAACAAGTAAAGTCAAATTACATAGGCTCATGAAGGCCAGTCTTTAGGTAATTCACTCTTTGGCTGAAGTATATCATTTTACTTTATACATTATGGAATAGTGAGTATTTAAGAGAAACACCTTGAATATTGACATTCAGTTTGTGAATAATCACATAAAAAATAAAATTGATATTCTTGGCAAATTGCCAGTAAGATACTGAACTTATGGAAGTGAAATTCACTCAGTTGTGTCCAACTCTTTGTCATCCCATGAACTATACATTCCATGGAATTCTTAAGGCCAGAATACTGGAGTGGGTAGCCTTTCCCTTCTCCAGGGGATCTTCCCAACCCAGGAATTGACCTGGTCTCCTGCGTTGCAGGTGGATTCTTTACCAACTGAGCTATCAGGAAAGCCCAATTATAATGGGGTTTAAAATCAAAATGTACTTCAGAAATTGAAACATTATTCCTTTTATTTACCATTTATCTTATCATAATATTTTTATTTATATTCACAATTTGTATTTTATATACCTATTCTATACAAATAAATGAGATCAGTTTATGTTAAGACAGTAAATAAATGTTATATTTGTTATTTCACACTTCACATACTTCAGATACTTTAATTATCTTACAAATTATTTTAAGAAACAGATTAAGTTTAGGATTCTTTAATTCCAGGATTCAAGTACCAAATAAATCTCTTAGTTTCTCTAAGAATTTTTGCCTTGCATACAAGACCCAAGTAGGGATTCTTTAATCAGCAACAGGCAACATTTGACCATGTAGACATCTATCACAAACCATATAGGAAGTCAACATAAATTGAAGCCACATATCAGTGACAATTTATGTAGTTAAAAGGGTGAACAAAATAATCACCAAATAAAAAGTCAATTTTACTATATACTTGACTGCTTAATGGTTTTTATTTTAATTAGGGTACTGACATTTTCAAACTAATTTATTTTGCTTCCTCTGTCTTCTTTATTGGTCCGTTTCTCCCACATTAACTAAGAATTGCTTACCAAGTTAAACATTATTTCTCTCCTATTAGATAGAACATAGCTTCCAGTGATAACTGATCTTCTTTCAAAAACTCAATTTTAACTAAAAACTAAGCAAAATGTCCTTTAAATCCCATAGAACAGATAACCTTGAAACACCCTACTCTGTTTCTTTCTAATTTACACAGCAAGGAAATATATGTTCCCATTTCCCTCAGAGGTCAGGGTGAGAGAGTACTTTCAAGGGTTACAATATGGGATATTGGGCAGATAAGAACCCAGTAAAAAGGAAAAAAGGAAGTCTACCAAAAAGAGGGAGACTTCTGTGCAATGACTTATTTTTCACATCGTTGCCAAAGGCTGGCTCTGATTCTACTGAGTAAAATGCAAAGATATTTCTCCTTCACAAAGTGACCAAAAGCACAGGTGTTTTCTTGATAGGCCAGAGGAGGTACGACAACCTCAGCTCCAAATGCTGGACTCTGAGATAATAATTCTAGATTACAGTAAGACCCACATGTGAAAAATTAAAAGTCCATATCCCTTTTGTTTGAATCCAGTCATTGGCCTTCAACTTGTTTTCAATAAATAATTCTTGAAATACATAAATGAGTGTGTATGACTAGGCTAAGAATAATACTTAGCTATTTTGTCTTGGGTTAGGGCCCTTAGTCAAAGGACAATACTAAAGTGTTCCTAGACTAACCTGTAGCCTGTGGTAGTCAGATTAAAGATTAAAGGAGAAGAAGGTTTTATAAAGGTATCCGGGATATAAAAAACAGCTAGTTTGTAGTGTTGAATGGTGAAATGACTAAATTGCAGCTTGGGAGTCACAGAATCCTTTATTAGCTGCACCTGTAAAAATCATGCAATACTGTGTCAGATAGGAGTTCTGGGAGTACAAAAGATCATGTACGTGATACATTTTCAAAGTGTAAGTCAATAGAAACCTCTTAGGTTTTGCTTTTGCTTTTTAATGAAAAATAGCACTGTGTCATGTTTGCCAAGGTTTGATTACCTATGCTCCCACACCTAAGTCAAGCTCCTACCCTCATCTTGGAAATCCTATCCACTCCCATGAATATGTCCCCCAAATATCAATGNCCAGCGCCCATGATCTTCACCCCTAGACCACAGTGTTTTGACCCTGATCCTGGGGGGCTGCTGCCCAGGTGAAGGCAGATCCAGGGCCCCAGCTGCCCCTGCGTACCTTGAGGCAGGGCTTTCAGTGCCATCATCCCACATGAGCTTCCTGAGCTAAGAGCTGCCTGGGACCTGGGTGTGGGAGTCAGGGCAGGGTGGCCAATGGGACGGCTCAGAAGAGGATTAAGGAGGAGTAGCTGCCATCAGCTCCCCGTTGCTTATCAATGGGTAACCAGACCTGTCGGGGCTCCCAGTGCCTTTTCAAGCCCCCCACTATTCATTGATCTGAGAAGGCGACTCTGTTAACTGCAGACCCAGAGTAAACAGGGTTGGGGGGTGGGGCTGATAGCAGAGCGCTTTCTGGCTGGGCTGCCCTTTGCCCTTTGTGGCCGGGGCAGTGGGAAGAGGCAGGGAGTGACTTGGAAGGAACTGTCCTAGGAATGTCTTTGGAGTCGGGGAGGAGAGACTGTCTTCTTGGGACCCCAAAGGGTCAGTCTTATGTCCCTCTGGAAAGAAAACCTTCCGCTGGGCTCCCTGTTTGCCGTGCTCTGCTAAAGGGCTGGGGGCCATCAAAGGGCTCTGATGTTCATCTCTTTCCATCTCTCCCCTTGTCCGTCCATCCGTTTTTTTATCCCTCTTTCAGTATCTTTCTATCCTTCCTTTCTGCCATTCATCCACTCTCCCCGTATATCCATCCATCTATTTTTCTTTCCTTTCTCTCATTCCATTCATCCACTCTCCCCGTATATCCATCCATCTATTTTTCTTTCCTTTCTCTCATTCCATTCATCCATTCTTCCCTTATTCTGTCTGTTCATCTGAAATTCCCTTCTTCCCACTCCCCATCCCTCACTCATCTTCATATACTTCCTTCTCCTTAGGAAGCGATCATGTGTTTCTTGAGAAATCTAGGGAGGCGGTTGGGGGCAGTCCTTTGAGCCCCTGGACTTCTGAGTCTGCCCCCGCGTGGCCCTGGTGGAGTTAGCTGCCTGACTTTAGCGTAACCAGTGGAGTTATGCTGGCCACTGCTGAGGGTTAGATGGGGTCTCTCCTTCCTTGAGGGAGGATAGACCCTTCTTCCTTCAGTCTAGGGACCACATGACTGATTCTGCAAGGGGGGACACTTGGAGAGTGAAAGGGTGTGCTGCTAACAGTCGCACTTGGGCAATGGAGTAAGTAACCTGAAACGGACCTGGGCTGGCAGAACATCTGGCCCACCTCCCTTAGTCCCAGCTGGAGGGCCTGTGACTCAAACAACCTTTCTTTCCCAAAGCTGAGCCTGGACTTGGGGTGGAGTCTGTCAGGAGCAACTGCATCAGCACGAACCCCTTGGTCAGAGTTTGGTGTCTGACTGCCTCTGGGAACCCGCATTCATTGTGACATGGAACAGTCCTGACAGGGTTTTCCAGAAGTTGGTAAATGCTAACAACACCATGTGGTGGGCAATGCAGATATTATCATACCCCTTTTACAAATGAGAAAATTGAGGCTGAGTTTGAAGGGGTTTTCTGAAGCCTCACAGATGGATAAATAAATCCCTCAACCCACTCCCAGTCACTCTAGATAATGTCAGACCTACAACCTGGTTTCAAACCCCAAACCTGTTCCCATTTTATAGATGAGACACCTGAGGCTGGAGTGGGGAGGTGAGTTTCTCATTAATCCATAGGCTGTGCATTGGTGGAGACTATGGCAGCTCAACCCCAGGGCAGGCATGGCCCCCAAGAGTTTACAACAGCGGGATGTAACAGGGGCTACCATTGATTAAGTCCCTATTGATTGCCAGGCCCTGTCCTGGGTGCTTTGCACATTTCCCAGGGACCCAGCCAGTTTGGGTGGGCGAGCAAGATGGCGGTCCCCTTTCCTTCCGCTCCCCGCCCTCCTGCAGAACTCTTGGGTTGATCTGGGGGCAGGATGTGTCCTCTCAGGGCCCTGCCACCACCCATTAATCCCTAACTGCTGCAGCTGGGAGATAAGATAGCACCAGCCCATTAATCAAGGCCGCCTGGCAGGGAGGATGGGGGTGGGGTGAACACCACCACCTCACAGGTGGAGATAAGCCCCCTCCTCCTGTCTTCCTCTGGGGCTGGGGCTAGTGGAGGATGCTGGGAAGTTTGGCATCGAGTTTCAATCCCCAGTATCTGGGTGGGTGGGTGGAGCCTCCATTGGGTGCTGGGGTGGGGAGCGGTGGCCCTGAAAGCTAGCCTGAGGGTGCANGATGATGTGGGAAATTATGTTTTGATTAGCATAGTTTAGCATAGTATTTAATAATCCTTTAAAAAAAAGCAGTGCAGATTTCATTTCAAAATTTAACATAAACATTTATTTATCATTTTAATTTAATAAGCAATGTAATGCAGGTTTTTTCTTACATATTATATAAATATATATGCATATACCTTCTAAGAAATAGCATAAGCTGAAATAAAAATTAGTGAGCAGTTAAGAAATAAATAATCAAAATACAATAATAATAAGAGTACAGAGGAACATATTCAGTGCAAAATTTCATAATTCAGACAAAAAAGATGAAAAATTTTTTTTGCACTCCTCTCCCTACAACTCCTCCCAAAATGGAAGAAATAAAGCTCAGGCAGACAAGGGCATTTATAATCAAGGTAAATACTGGAAAATAAGTAGCACCTTTTATTAATGATTGTCAATGTCTATTTCCAGGAAGTCTACCTTGAGCATTTCTGATTTTGTAAAGAAAACAAAACTAGCTACTATGTACCATGAAGTTTAGCTGTTGCATATTTCAGCATTTGCATAGACTGTTTACTCATAAAATAAAGATACATCTTCACAACAGAGTCTCAATTTTAAGATATGGAAAATCCTGTGTTTGTTTTCCCAATCTTTAAAAACTAGCCAGGAAATTCCTTTGGTATACATTGAATTTTTAAAAATTAGCCAGAAACTTTTCTAATATACATTCAGCTGGCATCATAGAATACTGTACTATTCATTCAATAATCTGGGTCCATCAATTCATTTCAATTAAAGAATTATTTTGTGCCTGGTACCTTGCTAGGCATTAAGGTTGTTATCATAACTAAGATAATATCCTTATCCACAAGGAGCTCACAGTCTAGTAAGAAAGAGATAAATTTGAAAATATATCCAAAACTGCAGGCAAAATATGTGCTCCCACTGAGTAATCAACACCTAGTTCCAAGTTAGTTATACAGTGAAACTTAGAAACCACAATAGAGATTTCTCTAAAATGTCTGTCCATATGATATCATAGTATAAATGAAAGGCAGCAAATGATTCAGTAGTCAAATAAGCTTGCTTAAAAATGAAGTTGGAACATATTGAACTAAGTATACTTTTAAAATGATCAACAATATAATATATTCCTGATTTAAATAAATCATTGCAAAGAATTAGACATGATTCAGCAACTACAACACTGTTTAGGTTAAAAACAAAATACATAGTTGTATGAAAATTCCAAGCTCTTTCATTTTTGGTTAATTTTTTCCCACATATTTTATTTGCATAGTTCAGTACTACATATACAAAAATTACAGATAAAAATATATATTCCATGGTCAAATCACAGTCACTTTAAGTACACTCATCTCTAAGAAGGCAGAAAGAAGAGGGTTCTATCTTTAAACATTGACAGGCACTTACATTAACTATATTTTACTGAATTTTTTAAAGAAAATCAAATATACAATTATGATTTCAGTCATGTAGAAACAACTGACTGGATTACCTTTGGTGTCAAGCAAAGCTATCTTTCTCCTTAATTCACTAAAATAGTAATTACAGTTGATAGACCGTGTGACAGTATGATAGTGGTCTTGAGGATGCCTACAGAACCAACTACATTTAAATTTTATTACTTAAAAATCATAAAAATACAGCCTAAAGTATAATTTATATTTAAAAAATAATTCTATAGATTAACCCTTAAATCCAATCTCTGAAGAATTCTTGCAAAATTTAGCTAGATGAAGCTATTGACAAGAAATGCCTTTGTCTGTCTTATAAGACACATCATTAGGTTTAACTTTCATCCCAGTAGTCTTACTTTTAATATTTTCCCAAAGGTAATAATGGGATAAGAAAAAACATGGGTTGAAGAAATGTAAATAGTAAATAGAATGTTTTCAAAAATTCTTTTAAAATGGGGAATTATTCATTATCAGAAATATAAATCAACATGCTAGTTTAAAATATTTGGAGGAATGTGCTTTTAAATAAAAAGCTTGAAATCAAATGTAAAGTTTAGTAAATATCTGAAAAGATCCTGCTCTTCCATCTTCAACAAAGTAATTTCTATGGCTAATACATTAGTAATGTGTGACATCATTTTTATTACAAAGAAAGGACCTTATATTACACTGACATACTCACTGTAGCTGCAGACACCACCACCCCACCCTGACACAATGACAATGAACATTTAGTATCTGGATATCAGGTTAGCTGTATCTAACCAAACAGATCCAAACATGTCACTATGATGTCAGTTTAGTTGAATCTAAACAAGAACACCCAAACATGTCACAGATACAGCAAATGTATTTAAGGCCTTGTTTATGAAAAATTTTATTGTGACACATCAGTTTATCAAAACTTTTATTGAAGTATGTTCTTAGAGTAAATATTCTTAATGAAATAAGCAAACAAATACCGAGAGTTCTGTTTTTACACTTTGAGTGAATTCCTAATAGCAACCACTCTTTCCCTTCACCAGGGAGTGAAGTACTTTTTTTTTTTTCTGGAATGAAATCAAAAGGGAAAAGCCTAGAAATATCTAGATAAAAAGAGGCTGCAAGTAGATGGTATCTCTAAAAATAAACTCTAGTCTTATTGTTGTCAGACATCTGTTGTAGATTTTAGTATTGTTTAAATACCTGAAATGATCATTGCAAAAGCAATAATTTTTTAGATAAATCTTATTCTATGAATTTAGTTAGCTCATCTTTAGATTCTTAGATCAACAAATACTGCTGGGGTGTTCCTCCTCCTCAAGGTTATATNTGTAGATTTTAGTATTGTTTAAATACCTGAAATGATCATTGCAAAAGCAATAATTTTTTAGATAAATCTTATTCTATGAATTTAGTTAGCTCATCTTTAGATTCTTAGATCAACAAATACTGCTGGGGTGTTCCTCCTCCTCAAGGTTATATAAAATAGCAAAAATTTCTCTTAAATTAATAACTTAACAAATTTATGTTGCACACTCTATGCTCTGGCGTTATACTTTGAGAAAACAAGTAAGCGAATGATGCTTCTAAAACAAACCACGAATATAGGCGAAATAAAAAGAATTAATGGAATATTGACACATGGATTCTATAAACAAGTTATGGTGAGTATTATTTTAATGACTCACATATTTCTGTAGCTATTGTGCAAAATCATTCATCCTAGTAGTTATGTCCAATTCACTCAGACTTCTCTGCTGTGGGAAACAGCAAATATTTTTTCAAATTAAATTTATAAACATCATTTTGCAAAGTACGATTCAATTAGAAGAAATGTATTCATTTTGGAAATAAAGAACTTATCAAGTAAAAAAATTCACTATTACAAATAGGGTGACACTAGGTATTCACTATTACAAATGGAGAAAAAAAGTGAATTAGAAGTTAAAAGACCTGGTTTTATTTCCAAGTCCGCATTTACTCAGAGGACAAATATACATTTAGGCAAAGACCTTATCTGTTCTAGTCTTATTCTGTCACAATGAAGATATCTAACAAACCTAACTTTAATATATCAAAATCAAAATACAGCAAAAATCAAAACACAATTGCATCTAATGCTTAGAAAATAAACACTTTAGTTTACATACTTTTTCTCACCTAATCCAGAAATTTCATCTTTAGTTAGAAATAGCATGTGGCAGAAAAATAAAGTCCATTAAATAATACATCAGAAACTTGTACTTGAACAAATTATATAAACTGAGTCTAATTTAAAAACATTTTTTAGATCATATTAAAAAAAACAACTAAAAACTCAAAATACAACTCTTAGTCATAAGAACATTTCAAAATTTCACCCTGAATTTTCATATGGGATAAGAATCCCATTCTTTTGTTCATATGAACAGAACACTTTTCTGATATATATATATACACACACACATATATATGTCTTAACATAATGTTGAATACCAATGTTTTCATACAGAGCTGGCTAGCTTATTTTGCCATATTTGAATTTAAAACAATGAAACAAATTTTTTTTTTTTTACCATGTGAAGAAAAGTATTTGCTGATGTGGTAATGAATTTGGGATCACAGACTCACTGCCTACTGAAATACTCCTAAATTTTACTCATCTTATTAACAAGTTTACATAAAGACTGAAAAATGGGAAGATCATACAAGTAGGGTAAGTATAACTAAACCCACCAAAGAAAAAAAAATGCTATATTAAAAATGCCCATAATCAGATAAAAATGCTAGAGAATTTGGCCTAGAAATTACAAAAATTGATGAAAGAATAATAATTAAAAAATTATTTTAAAAATAATCATAGGAAAAAAAGGGAAGAAGATACACAGAACGGGGTTGGGAGCAATATTTGGTCTAAAAATTTTTTCATGTGCTCCACTAAAGAATTATTTTTGCAATACTTCTTTTCTTCTTAAGGTAGAGACCTAAAATTGTGATTCCCATGGGTATAAGAATTCTTTCATGAACTGCACATATGTGAGATAGAATGAAGTCAAAGCATAAGACTAAGACAGACAAGATCATAGGACCTCACGAAGCCTTCAGACCTAAACTGTACAATTTGATAACAATGAAGAGAAAATCGGAACTATGAAGAAGGATGTGAAATCAGAAAATTATTCATTTAAAAAATCAATAAAGATAGTTTATGATTTTGATTATATATGCACTATAATTAATTACTAATTCTTACTAATTACTAATTATTAATTGAGCTTTTCGGGTTTTAAGTGCATTTCTCAAACATGAGATCATGCACTTGAGAAATATGTAGAAATTAAAACCTAAAATCAAGCAAAATGAATATATTGTCATTTCAATTTTTATCTCAATGATTTTGATGCTCTTTGGCATTGTGAATTGTCATGGTAAGAATCTAGTTGTTATGAGGTACCCATGAGCCTACAGGGTGACATATATTGATGCTATGTTGTGATGGTAAGCTCTGTTTCTCAAAATTTCAGGCACTTTAAGAAAGTTGGAAGCATCCAGAATAGTAAATGTCAAAGACAGGATGATCTATTTTTCTAGATTCTTAAAAGTCATGTTTAATGATCTATTTATCACGTATAAGGAAGTTTCATAACAACAAAATACATTCCTCATCCAGGAAACCTGAAGACTACACTCACTTGAGTTCCCTTATTGGTTAAGGTGACTGGTTTTAGCCACAAGTATCACTGTTGACTTCAGGAATACAGTCATTCCTGCAAAGCAAGTAAGACCAGATGTAGCATGAGTGACTGAAAGATCTAAGACATTAGAAGCGCAACATGTGCAGTAAGAGTCAAATATAAGTTAGCGACTAAATGACAACAATCTATAACAGAGATAAAGAGAATGTTCTAAGGATGCCAAAGGTTTAGAAGAAGAAGACAAAAGTAATGGCCTTTGTTCTGTCTTTAGAAGAAAGGGACAGAAAGGAGAAAAACAATACAGATGTTCAGGAAAACTTGAGAAATTAGTTACAGTACGGGGGCAGTTGCATTAAGTGGTGTTAATAAATATAATTCTGTGTAGATGAACCAAATCTGTGTATCTCAGAAGCTTTTCACAAAGTTTTGTTGGCTTAGAATAATCTTGGACTTTCCTGGTGTCTCAGATGGTAAAGAATCCACCTGCAATGCTGGAGACCTGGGTTCCTGGGTTGGGAAAATCCCCTGGAGAAGGGAGCGGTTACCTACTCCAGTATTCTGGCCTGGAGAATTCCATGGACAGAGGAGCCTAGTGGGCTGCAGTCTATGGGGTTGCAAAGAGTCAGACACAACTGAGAGACTTTCACCACTAAGATAATCTTATAAGTGAGAATCACTTATAAGAATCACTTATAATTCTGAACATAAAGTTTCATAGCAAGTGCTTTTATTTTTGAGTCATAATAAGTAGCAACTAATATGGGAATTACTTATCCATAAAGAAAATAGCATTTTTCTTCTAAACCCAACCTCAGGGAAAATATATTATACCTGAGTACTATAAACGTTTCATTATTTTTTCCAAAAAATGTCACATTGAAGCAATTATGGCTATTATATAATCATTATCATTATTTGGGATAACTTGCATTGGCTAGAAAAGTAGGCAATTTGAAATCATATATTCAGGTTATGGCAAATGCAGTCTTTAATAAACACTAATTAAATCATAACATAAATTGCAGCAGAGTCTCATTGGTTTACCATATAGCATTTAATCTTTTTGTATCTATATTTATCTACTTTTTTGTATCTATAGCTACTATGGGCAGGCAGTATGGCAGTGAACACCCTAGGGACTCTTTCTGCTTTTCTGTAAACCTGAGTTTTAGTTCTGGTTCTGTCACTTACGACTTTTTAACTTTAGGTAATTTGTTGAGCTTCTTGGTATGTCTCTTTTTGTTTTGTTTCACTCATCTATTATATCAGGACAATATCTATGATTTGATTTGAATACTAAAAGGTTTTAATAGGAATAATGCAGGAAATATAAATATCTGCTCTCTTTCCACTTTACATTCTTTTCCCCTATTAATTTAACCTAAATTATCATGATTATTTATAGCAAGAGCTTGCAATACTGTCCATGTAAAGGTGTTTTTAAAAGGTATTTTTGGATAGAAAATAAGTTTTAATTAACTGTTTAAGTAACTCTCTACATTTTATAACACCAATTTAAAAACTTACATTTACATTGTACATCTTATGGTCTTTTTCCCCCTATATCCTAAACTATCATGTACAGCCAGAGATGGATGAGTAAAAATACCTAAATTTTTAAAGTACACATTCAAATATATCAAACCAAATTACTTTATGTATTTTCTAGTGTCTAGGAGAGACTCCATGAAATAAGGTGGTTACAATTTGGTATTAACACTTCCCTGGTGGCTCAGTGGTAAGGAATCTACCTGCAATGTGGGACACCTGGGTTTAATCCCTAGGTTGGGAAGATCCTCTGGAGAAGAGAATGGCTACCCACTCCAGTATTCTTGCCTGGAGAATTCTATGGACAGAGGAGCCTAACAGGCTATAGTCCACGGGGTCGCAGAGTCCGACTTGACTGAGCAACTAACATATTAATACTAATGAAGTGAAATTTATGAGCCAAGTCAAATCACACTGAGAAAATATCATGTCTTTCAATGTGAAGCACACTAGAGTCTGACCCACTCTCTTAAATATGTGTTTATTTGGTCCAAAAAGAGTCAGAAAAGAGGTTGGGCATGTGTCAAGAGATGTCTATACCCTGTATTCCATTCACAAATTAATGAAGACATATTTAAGATTAAACAGTGAGTAATACTGGGTGTCTTAATCTAGCCAATGATAATGAATTATTTTGGTACCCAGGTTTATGAGAACCTTCTTTCTGCACAATTCCATAATAGGAAAATGGACTAAAAGGGATTTTAATGGTTTCTGACTTTGTTTTGTGATAGCCTGAACATCAAAACCTGTCATTCCCTCAGGGAAGATGTGTGTTCTACACTAATCACTCATTGCTGCAGACACAGAAGCCAACTATATTCCCCACTCCATTTAGGCAGCTTTATAATAATAAATATTCTAGGTTGGTATTCTCTTCTCTGTCTCTGAAAGCTTCTGTTCAAGCAGCAAATATTCTAACAAGTTTAACTGATTTGAGAGAGTAAACAACTTGAAACACTTATCTTGGAACAATTCTGAATCCTGAGTGTGTTTATCACTGTTCAAGTATGTTTTAATTTTCAACATTTATGGATGAGAATTAAGCTGCATGCATACTTGTAACTTTGTGCAGTATAACTGGCAGGCATGACTGTATACCTCACATTATGTGCTTTGAATGTGCAATTTCAATTTCCTTTTTTTAAACAAGTTAATGTAATCAATCAATGTTAGAAATGAAATTAGAGAAAATGATAAAAGTGCAATAGAACAAATAAAAATCGGTTTTGTCTTGACAAGAACCTCATCAGCAAGTAAATAAACCTCCTTCCATGGAGAAAACCACTGGAATACACCCACTGGTAGGTGATAAATTAGCCCTTTAAAACCCCATGATCATTACTTGCCCCAAGGATCTATTATCTGTATTAATTTAAATATGTATCTTCAGAGAATTCAAGACATATTTTGGAAACGTTTAAGATTGGAAAGTTACTGCACATTTTATGATGTCACATTTCTTATGACTAGTCAGAGTTGAATACAAACATACTAATAATATGAAACAGCTCATTCAAGATTCAAGATTGAATGAAGCTAAATTAAAAACAACTATATACTGTCACAATTTCCCTGATTTATTTACCTATGGTATTGGCACATATTGTTTCGGTTAATATTTTAAAAATACAAAAGCTCTTTCCATGCAGAAAAGTGCATGTGAAATGAAATATGGAATTGTATACAGCTTCATAAACACAAGCTACATGCTCANACCTATGGTATTGGCACATATTGTTTCGGTTAATATTTTAAAAATACAAAAGCTCTTTCCATGCAGAAAAGTGCATGTGAAATGAAATATGGAATTGTATACAGCTTCATAAACACAAGCTACATGCTCAAACAGTACGTAAAGTTTACAAATCAAATCCCTAGTGTTAACTATCACAAAAGCTTGGTATCTAAGCACAATCTTAAAGGAAATAAGAATACTTATTTCCTTATTCATCTGCCTCTACTGCAATGGTAAGAAGAAAGAATGGCAAAATCTTTTTGACATCTTAAGAATGACATTCAATAATCAAAGGCTAAATGTTTTTTATTAATCATGATCTTAATTTAAACTTCAGATTTATAAAGGTGAATGTTTATACCTTTATACCTAACGCATATATTGTTTCTTGTTTAAAAGTACTTTATCACTCAAAATGGTATTTATTAGTTCTGAACTTACAAATCTATCATATGTCTCTCTTTTCAAGAGCAATTCAGTCTCAGATTTTTCACATGGTTATGAAAATGAGAAACTGCTAAATTAACCTGGGTTCCTATATTGCAAGTTTCTTTCTATCAAGTTATAAACTAAATTTCCACTTCAAAAGTGTATATAAAGTTATACACAACCTCGAAGTCTAGAAGCCTTTTTTAAGTGTCCTGGTTTAGTTATGTTTACAGGCAGCAGGAAGTCTAGTTAGTAGAGGGTGGGATTTCTAGTGCTTCCTTTCCTATAATATGAGACATTTTCTGTGGCTGAGTGAAAAGCCTGTTTGGATTTCTGTTTTTTGCTTTTGCATGCTGGTGAATGGAGGGAAATGAGAGAGCTTGGAAGACTCATTCTAAGTACCTTCCACTCTTAGCTTTATTCAAATGGAATAATCATAATAGTAACACTCTTATCACCACTATCTGTTGGGAAAAATGAAATTTCTGCCTGTTTGTCAGTCTGTCAACCAAGATTTCGGTTGATTCCACTTCGGTGTCTTAGTAAGACAGCTATTCTGGACTAAGTTTGGTTAAAAGAAGTTTCTATTTATTACTTTCTGGATTTTCAAATGAAAAGATATAGCTCATTGCTAGGAGTTATTTACATTTTTTATTTGATTTACTTATTAGTAAATTCTGATTATTTGAGGGTTCTATTCACTAGCACCAGGTACTGATGGCCCCCCTCAAAGAAATCATGTGCATGCATGGATCAAATTGGACATGGCTCAGAAATAATTATTTAAAAAATACAGTTTTTACTTTTTTTCAAATTTATTTCATATATGCAATTGCTTTTGTTTTACAGCAGTTAATTACATTTTCAAATTAAGAGCATCCTCATTTTCACCCATGTTCTTATCTCTAACATCCACATTATAAGGTACTAAGCACATATAATGCATTTTTTTCCTCCATGGATTTAAAAATATATATACAGTGATAATATTCTTTTTAAACTTGTCTTTTTTCTCCAGATATCTTGTCTGCTCATTCTTAAGTGTATGAAAGTTGGTGTGTATGAGGATGTTTAGGAAAAAAATTAATTTCCTTCGATTCCATTTCATACTTTAATATTCAATAAGAAATNAATATATATACAGTGATAATATTCTTTTTAAACTTGTCTTTTTTCTCCAGATATCTTGTCTGCTCATTCTTAAGTGTATGAAAGTTGGTGTGTATGAGGATGTTTAGGAAAAAAATTAATTTCCTTCGATTCCATTTCATACTTTAATATTCAATAAGAAATGAAATGTGGAGAGGGTATTCTTATAGGATTAAACATACTCTTTCTAACTACTTAAACCAGCATTTTGGAATTCAGATCTCTGTAACCAAGACTAGAAGTCACTGGAAGACTT
The DNA here is from genome assembly GCA_006410875.1 of Neotragus pygmaeus. Taxonomy (NCBI): domain Eukaryota; kingdom Metazoa; phylum Chordata; class Mammalia; order Artiodactyla; family Bovidae; genus Neotragus; species Neotragus pygmaeus. The sequence goes on from SJYV01031390.1 coordinate 1,294,406, forward strand.
TAAAATCATTTAACCACCACAACCAGACTCATGTATATCTTCCAATATGTTGAAAAAAAATACTCCTAAGAAAGTTATAAACACTGAAAGCTGAGATATGATTCTTGTTAAATATTCGTTTCTCTTTCTGAGGGATTAACCTCTGCTCCTTCCCACTTTTCAGTTTTGCCACTTTTGATATTAACACTGGGACTCTGAGATGTCTTCAAGGGTTCAGTTTCTTGAGATTCCTTGGTATGTATATTCTTCCTTTCCCTTGCAAGCAATCTGTAGTTGGCAGCATTACCGATGAGCAGCCACACGCTGGCTAGGACCACAACAGCTCCACAGGCCAAATACATGTATTTATATTGTCCAGTTTCATCCACCAATTTACCTAAGAGACAAAGAGTTTTTTATAAGACAGCATTATAAATCAGCCATAAAATGATAACAGTTTCAAATAAATTCATTCCACACTGTGTACCTATTTCTTATTTAATACTAAATGACAGTTAAATAAAGAAAAAAATATTCTAGATTATGACTTCCACATATACATAGTAAAGGCATGGTAGAGGCACATATTACATTATACTACCAGTATATGAATTGCATTGAAAGTTGTTACCTTCAATAAAAGTGTGCTACCAAGACAAACTAGGTATATATGTATTTGTCTATATTTTCATACATACATGACATACATTTTAAACCTCCATATGTAGAAACATATATACATATTTACATATGTAAACATATATATGGATATATTTATAGCATATATATTGAGATTGCTTCATCCTTTCCATATTTCCTATCTTTTCTATAAATAGTATACATTACATTCTTTAGGGAAAGTCAAAGGCTTTGCTGAGATTCCTAATAGGTCATAATATTTACTAAATGACTTCTCTATGCCTAGCACTAGGCTAAACACTTTATTTGTAATTTTGCATTTAATCCTTAAAAAAATGACTATGACATATTTCGACCATGATTACATAGCAAATGTGGCAGAAACTAGGATTTTACCAAAGTCATCTCATATTCTTAACTACTCTGTAAATTGGCTTCACAAAACCTCTTGGTTAAGTGTCGTGTCACTTTTTGGACTAATTATAGTTTTTCACTTTATCTAAATCTAAATTATTGAGGCCAAACTAGTCAGGGAGAAAGTTTTTGCTGCATTTGATTATTGAGAACATTGAAAAACTAGCCTCGTACCAAATAATTGGAAGGTTTATTGATTTTTAAACAAGCTACAGCTTATATTGTTTATATTTAATTTTGCCTCATGCTTATGCGAGCATCTAATTCTTAACAATAGTTATTACTGGCAAAATTTTGTAGGCACAAACCGAAATTATTTTTCATATGCATATTCAGCTGATTCTGAAACAGATCTATTTGTTTAATCAGAGTTTCCAACATTCTGAGGACAATTTAGTTCAGTTCAGTCGCTCAGTAGTGTCTAACTCTTTGTGACTCCATGGACCACAGCATGCGAGCCTTCCCTGTCCATCACCAACTCCCAGAGCTTGCTCAAACTCATGTCCATCCAGTCAGTGAGGCCATCCAACCATTTCATCCTCTGTCATCCCCTTCTCCTCCTGCCTTTCGATCTTTTCCAGCATCAGTGTCTTTTCCAATGAGTCAGTTCTTCTCATCAGGTGACCAGAGTATTGGAGCTTTACCTTCAGCATCAGTCCTTCCAATGAATATTCAACACTGATTTCCTTTATGATGGATTGGTTGGGTCTCTTTGCAGTCCAAGGGACTCTCAAGAGTTTTCTCCAACACCACAGTTCAACAGCATCAATTCTTCGGTGCTCAGCTTTCTTTATGATCCAACTCTCACATTCATATATGACTATTGGAAAAACCAGAGTTTTGACCATACAGACCTTTGTTGACAAAGTAATGTCTCTGCTATTTAATATACTGTCTAGGTTGGTCATAGCTTTTCTTCCAAGGAGCAAGTGTCTTTTAATTTCAAGCCTGTATTCACCATCTGCAGTGATTTTGGAGCATCAGCCCCCCCTCCCCCCCCACTGCCCCATCACCAAAAGTCTGTCACTGTTTCCATTGTTTC
>SJYV01031390.1:1301453-1425184 GCA_006410875.1 Neotragus pygmaeus
CATTCTCTCCCTTGCTCACTCTGCCCCGTCTTGTGCCTTAACTGGCCCGCTTGGCCTGCCCCTGCCCCGGGACCACTGCTCTCACTCCCCGCTGCCTGAGAACCTCCTCCCCACGTCTACTCGGCTGGCTCCTTCGCCTCCAACAGGTCTCAGCTTCTGTGTTACTGAGAACTGCAAGTTGCCCTCCCCTCCTACCCCAGCGTGTCCTAATCTCCTTCCCTGCTTTATCTCTCTCCTCCAAAGTTAACTCCCAGATATTTACTACCCATTTTTCATATGTTCTACCTCCTGCCCCCTCAATTAGAATACAGCACCCCAAGAGGATATTTTTTGTTTGTTTGTTTAATACTATTTTCTGTGTTCTAAGGTCTAGAATGGGCTTCTCCGGTGGCTGAGTGGTAAAAAAAATCCACCTCCAATGTAGAAGCCACAGGAGATGTGGGTTCAGTCCCTAGGTTGGGAAGATCCCCATGGAAAGCCACTCCAGTATTCTTGCCTGGAGAATCCCATGGACAGAGGAGCCTGACAGGCTACAGTCCATAGGGTTGCAGAGTCAGACACGACTGAAGCGACTTAGCACAGTGTCTAGAACAGTGTCTGACACACAGCATATGCTTAGTAAATATGTTAGGACAAGATGCTTTCCATTCTAGGGAAGCACTCCCCCATTCCAGGCAAGTAAAAGTCGCTCAGTTGTGTCCGACTCTTTATGACCTCATGGACTATACTGTCCATGGAGTTCTCTAGGTCAGAATACTGGAGTGGGTAGCTTTTGCATTCTCCAGGGGATCTTCCCAACCCAGGGACTGAAACCAGGTCTCCTGCATTGCAAGCAGATTCTTTACCAACTGAGCCACAAGGGAAGTCCATTCCAGGCAAGGCCGCGCTAAAACACTGTAGCAGAACCCCCTGCATCAGTAAGCCTGACTGNCTCCAGGGGATCTTCCCAACCCAGGGACTGAAACCAGGTCTCCTGCATTGCAAGCAGATTCTTTACCAACTGAGCCACAAGGGAAGTCCATTCCAGGCAAGGCCGCGCTAAAACACTGTAGCAGAACCCCCTGCATCAGTAAGCCTGACTGTCCCCCAGCCTTTTAGTTGGGAACACTTCCATCTCTAGCACTTCTGAAATGCAGCCCACTGGCCACATAGCCCTGTGGCTTTGGTGCCTTTGGGCTACATTCCTGCTGTATCCAGATGAAAGCATCCTGCTCCCCGTTGCAACTCTTGACCTCTCTGGGCTCCCTAGCCCCACTCTTTGAGTTCCCTGCACCCAAGGATACAGTCACATCTTGGAGGTCCAAGGAGATTTAGATAGAATGTGTTGGGGTGATCCAGGCATGAGCAGCAACATACCTGCCCCTGTTCTTCCTCCTAGGTCTGGAAGTAGAATCAACGCCTTGCAGAAACACACCAACATTTCCCTGGTGGCTGCCCAGGTCCAATCCCCAGGTCTCAGAACATCCTTTCCTTGCCTTCCACAAAGAGTAGATATGCAAACAAGACCCCTGAAGGTCAGTTACAAGAGAACCCAGCCTCATTCTGGCTCAGCAGAACAAGGAGGTTGCCCAGATGTCTGCACTTGGTGCACATTTCGTGGGTTTTAGCTCAACTGGAAATGTCCACTGTAACTTACTGATCTTAGGCAAGGTATTTTACCTCTTTGGAAACTTTGCTGTTTAGAAGAAAAATTCCGTATTTCTGGGGTCATTTGAAAATTAATGGAGATAAAGTGAGCTTTAGGAGCCATGCAGTGATAGGACTAGCAATAAACACTCACTGTCTCCCCTGTCCTGAGCTCCCTTGTTCTCAGTTGAAGTTCACTGGGAGAAGGAACCACACCTGCCATGCTTTGTACCCTTTGATCCTTTATACCCTTCCTATCCTCATAGCCCACAGAATGGTACTTTGCTCGTAACATCTAATAAATGTGTATGTATTACACTCTCATTGTTCTACCCTGAATTGAACTAGAGAACAGAAAGATTTCCAAAGCAAAAATATTTAAAAGACTCTTAGTTGAAGGCTTCTTGGTGTGGGGCTCTTTTTTTAAAATTGCATTAATTATAACTGTGCTAAGGAGAAAGATTAGTGCCCAGACTCTGAATTATTTTGTAGTGCTGTTTTTCTAAGTAATTCATTCAATACATATATAAAATATTTTTGCATTTCTTTCACTTTCTTCATGTCTTACTTGATTTACCATTTAATGCCTGGAAGTGAAAATCCAAGCATTAGGAAACATTTTATAGCCTCAGAGAAGTGAGTAATCTATTCTATATAGGAGGATCTAAGCTCATATTTATTAAATGATCAAATACAGTGGTTTAAAACATTTCTAGTATTACAAGCTGATACCAAATTTGAACCTTTTGATTAAAAGGAAATATATTTGCTCCTAATAAGAGGATTGAAAAATAACAAATCGTGATTTCTTTTTCATAGTGTATGTTTTCCAACAAGTTCTCGTGTCTGTTTGTTTGTTTGTTTTATGAGTCAACCATTCTGTGACTGCTCATTTCTGCTAAATTGTTAACCCTTCAGGCAGTGAGATCTTCTCTTTACTTGGTATCCTTGCTGTTTCATCTCTTTCCCCACCTCCTCATGCCCCCTCCTCTCTCTCTTTCCCTTCCTCCTTCCCATCCAGACACGTTCCTCTCACATCTGGACCTCTGCACACCTGCTTTCCTTTGCTGTCTTGACTCTTTGTCTGGTTAACTTCTGGTGGTACCANCAGTTGAGCTATTTCAAATCCTGAAAGATGATGCTGTGAAAGTGCTGCACTCAATATGCCAGCAAATATGGAAAACTCAGCAGTGGCCACAGGACTGGAAAAGGTCAGTTTTCATTCCAATCCCAAAGAAAGGCAATGCCAAAGAATGCTCAAACTACCGCACAATTGCACTCATCTCACATGCTAGTAAAGTAATGCTCAAAATTCTCCAAGCAAGGCTTCAGCAATACGTGAACCATGAACTTCCAGACGTTCAAGCTAGTTTTAGAAAAGGCAGAGGAACCAGAGATCAAACTGCCAACATCCGTTGGATCATACAAAAAGCAAGAGAGTTCCAGAAAAACATCTATGTCTGGTTGATTGACTCTGCCAAAGCCTTTGACTGTGTGGATCACAACAAACTGTGGAAAATTCTGAAAGATATAGGAATACCAGACCACCTGACTTGCCTCTTGAGAAACCTATATGCAGGTCAGGAAGCAACAGTTAGAATTGGACATGGAACAACAGACTGGTTCCAAATAGGAAAAGGAGTATATCAAGGCTGTATATTTAACTTATGCAGAGTACATGATGAGAAATGCTGGGCTAGAAGAAGCACAAGGTGGAATCAAGAATGTCGGGAGAAATATCAATAACCTCACATAGGCAGATGACACTACCCTTATGGCAAAAAGTGAAGAAGAACTAAAGAGCCTCTTGATAAAAGTGAAAGTGGAGACTGAAAAAGTTGGCTTAAAGCTCAACATCAGAAAACTAGATCATGGCATCCGGTTCCATCACTTCATGGCCAATAGATGGGGAAACAGTGGCAGACTTTAGCTTTTTGGACTCCACAATTATGGCAGATGGTGATTGCAGCCATGAAATTAAAAGATGCTAACTCCTTAGAAGGAATGTTATCACCAACCTAGACAGCATATTAAAAAGCAGAGACATTACTTTGCTAACAAAGGTCTGTCTAGTCAAGGCTACGGTTTTTCCAGTGGTCATGTATGGATGTGAGAGTTGGCGTATAAAGAAAGCTGAGTGTAGAAGATTTGATGCTTTTGAACTGTGGTGTTGGAGAAGACTCTTGAGAGTCCCTTGGACTGCAAGGAGATCCAACCAGCCCATCCTAAAGGAGAGCAGTCCTGGATGTTCATTGGAAGGACTGATGTTGAAGCTCAACTCCAATACTTTGGCCACCTGATGTGAACAGCTGACTCATTTGAAAAGACCCTGATGCTGGGAATGATTGAGGGCAAGAAGAGAAGGGGACAACAGAGTATGAGATGGTTGGATGGCACTATCGCCTCAAAGGACATGAGTTTCAGTAGACTCTGGGAGCTGATGATGGACAGGGAGGCCTGGCATGCTGTAGTTCATGGAGTTGCAAAGAGTCAGACACAACTGAACAACTGAACTGAACTGAATTGAACTGAATAGTGTTCCAAAAAACTGATATGAAGGAATCAGTAATCAGCTTTGGTGAATGACAGGGCAGTATGCTCTCTGATTCTACCTTAGCCATACTTGTGAGATATGCAGAATGAGTGTAATTATCAATAGATCAAACATCTAAGTAATGAAACTATTGACAGCAGCTTGTAAGAGGAAGGACTCAAATTCCCAGGAATTGTGCTTTGAGGTTCAAATTTCTTTACCTATGCATTCTTCCTCCCTGTGCCCCTATTCTGTCACCTGGAATTTTGCTTTCACATGTTAATGCAAGTTCTCCTTAGGAGTTTGTGGTCTCTTGTTTCCTACTTGGCATGGTAAAGGAGCATGGCATTTGAAATGAAAAGATCTAAGTCTCTCAGCTACTTACTTATGTGTACTACTGGGCAAAATACTTAGATTTCTTAAATTCCAGTTCTTTCAACAAGAACATAAAAGGGTTTTGCTAAAATCAAGTGAGGTCTACAGCTCCAAGATGATGTATAATGTTGTTGTGATGATGATTATTACATGTTAGCATTTACTTAAAAGTGACAAAATGCTGGATACTCTGTAAAGTATCATTTATTCATTTTTTAAACAAGTGAATGAATATATAGTTCATTGAATATATGGTTCAAATGAATATATAGTTTAATTTTACAAATGAATATATGGTTCCTCCTACATATTTCCTTTTCCTCCCAAAGGAAAGAGCTATCATTTTTCCATTTTAAAGACAAAGAGATGGAGGCATAAGGAGGGGTATTTATCCACGATCACACAGCTAATATGTGCTGAGTTAGGTTTAAAAGCTAGACCTGAATGATTTCAAATACCAAGAAACATTGGCTGATAATGACTTAAGACAAATCTCTTATAGTTATATTTAATGGTTGACTAGAAGCACCAGAGCCTTTGAGACTCAAATAAATGGAACTGAAGTTAGAATAACATAAAATACAATTGATATTTATGATACAGTAACATCAAAACCATCTTTTTCCTAATACATGACTTTGTGGGCCCAGCCTGAATTCTATGGCCAAAAGAAATATGGCTGACCCTTGAATAATGTGGGGTTTAAGGCTCACCCTCTACACAGCTGAAAAATCTATGTATCATTTATAGCCAGCTCGCCTTAGGATTCAACCAACCACAGACTGAGTAGTAGAGTAGAACCCTGCAGCTCAAATCCATGTTGTTCAAGGTCAGCTGTACCTAGTATTTCTTCACAAAGAAAACGGTATTCTCTCCACCATGACGATTCTTAGATATAAGAAGATTCTCATTTAGAATGTCAAAGATGTTTTCAAAGTCAAAAAAGAAGAGTTGTCCATAAGTTGTAAAGACTGGATTTTAACATCCCTTTACTGTAGGCTTTAATACATCTAATTTTTCAATCAGATGATGCATTAATCCAAGGTCAGACTGACTTAAAGTCACAAAAAATATATTTACCTTTTTATCTGTGAGCAAAAGGAAATAATTAAATTTCTTTATATATTGAATTCTAGTTTTTCTAACACTTGGGAGTGTAAATTTGTGTAGTGCAATTTGCTGTTGAAGCGAATAAAGATCATATTTTCCAAATGTGCATATTCAGGTAGTTAGAGTCTTCAGACATGCTTAAGAAACAACTATAACCAAATGACAGGAACTCATTTTAAAATATTTGTGTTTAGTGACAAATGTGTCTTTCAAATTTTAAAATAGAACCCTTTAGTAAGAAAAGGTAGGGAGGTTCATGCAGAGCTCTATCACTTATCAGAACACGAGCAACAATTCTATGTTAAAGCTAAATCAATGAATCCAGGAAACATCTTTTTGACACCATTTTTAACCTATTATGAGTGATCAGTCAGAGACACTAATAGTAATAAGTAGTGAAACCATTTTTTTAATGAAGCTATTTATATGCCAGAGTCTGTGTCCACACTATCACCTTCATGGCCTGAAGATTAAATGTTGAAACAATAAAAACAAACCAAAGAAGTTTTCTTTTTGACATTTATATCATAGCCATAACATGTCTGATAACTTGCTTTTTCCATTTCTTGAACTTAGTTTGATTGGTCAGCCTATAGCCAGGAGTTTAACATACCAGATGACAATACTTTAAAGTATATAGCATCTGATATTAAAAAAAAAAAAATCAAAGAAAATAAGAATGTTCTGTTGCTCTTGCTTCTGACAGAACTTTGCAAACAGTAGAAGTGTTAAGAAGAAAGTAAGCTGAAAACAAATCTTCACTTACCGCAAATCAATCCCATTGTGAAGTAAAGCTCTACCACGTTGGTACTATAAGAGGCCGAGACCATACCCAAACAGCATAACAAACCTCCTACCATCACCACTGGCCGGCTACCATATTTATTCACCAAAACGCTACTTATAGGACCTGAGGTAGAGAAGAAGTTAAGAAATATTCAGTTGCTGGGCTATTTATTTATTTATAACATTTGTTAATTTTGAAAGTTGAGAAAACACATTTTAATGATCAAAGAAAAGTATTAATTCATATGGAACAACATGAAAACTTTTCAATACTTTCCAATCCATTCGACTGGTTGTCTTTACCCATATATCTACAAGCACATAAAATAATAAATTAGAACTGTTTAATATCAAGTTTGGTAGGACCATAATAATTCAACTTCTGACAGAAAACCTTTTAATGAGACATAGCTAAACTTGTTGTTGTTAATCTCTAAGTCATATCTGACTCTTTTGCCTTCCCCATAGATTGTATCATACCAGGCTCCACTGTCCATGGGATTTCCCAAACAAGAATGTTGGAGGGGAGTGCCATTTCCTTCTCCAGGAGATTTTCCTGACCCAGGGGTCAAACCCGCGTCTCCTGTATTGGCAGGCAGATTCTTTAATGCTGAGCCACTGGGGAAGCCCTACATATTTTAATAATTGCAGATAAAATTTAATAAAAATTTAAGGATTATATAAATGATCTATCTCTTAGAATTTTACTTTATAGAATAATGTGTGTTTAGGCACACAGATATATGCCTTTAATTGAAGCTGACTTGTTTTTCTTTTTATTATACCCCACTGTGACTTTTTAATACCATATTTTTAATTTTAAGACCCCAACTGTTTAAGACCCAACTGTTTACATATCTCACTATATTAGAAATGAGGATTCTTATACTGACAGTCTCTAAACAATCCCTGTTCATCAGGGGCCGCCAAGGGTAGTAATGTTGCTTCCATGCCTTAGGTATGTTTGAATTCATTTCAGTTTGGCCACTCAGTCATATCTGACTCTTTGCGACCCCATGGACTGCAGCATGCCAGGCTTTCCTGACCATCACCAACTCCTGGAGCTTACTCAAACTCACAGCCATCGAGTCGGTGATGCCATCCAACCATCTCATCCTCTGTCATCCCCTTCTCTCACCTTCAATCTTTCCCAGCATCAGGGTCTTTTCAAATGAATCAATTCTTCGCATCAGGTGGCCAAAGTATTGGAGTTTCAGCTTCAACATCAGTCCTTCCAATGAATATTCAAGACTGATTTCCTTTACGATTGACTGGTTTGATCTCCTTGCATTCCCAGGACTCTCAAGAATCTTTTCCAACACCACAGTTCAAAAGCATCAGTTCTTTGGCACTCAGCTTTCTTTATGGTTCAAATCTCACAGCCATACATGACTACTGAAAAAACCATAACTTTGACTAGACAGACCTTTGTTGACAAAGTAATGTCTCTGCTTTTTAATATGCTATATAGGTTGGCCATAGCTTTTCTTCCAAGGAGTAAATGTCTTTTCATTTCATGACTGCACTCACCAACTGCAGTGATTTTAGAGCCCAAGGAAATAAAGTCTGCCACTGTTTCCATTGTTTCCCCATCTATTTGCCATGAAGTGATGGGACCAGATGCCATGATCTTAGTTCTCTGAATGTTGAGCTTTAAGCCAACTTTTTCACTCTCTTCTTTCATTTTCATTGAGAGGCTCTTAGTTCCTCTTTGCTGTCTGCCATANCTTTAGTTTCTTTAGGTAGATATATTCCTAAGTGTTTTATTCTTTTCGTTGCAATGGTGAATGGAATTGAGGAAACAACTTTTTTTAATTTTTCTTTCAAATATAACTTTTGAACAACATCTAATCACATAAATAAATAGCTACAACAGTTTGAACTGTCAAAGTCTCCACCTTCACATCATCAACTTAAGGAAATTTTAGGAATATCTGTGATTCTTACCTGAATCTTTCAGGTTATTGTGTGAATTCCCTCTCTAGGCAGAAAGTCAGGTAAGAATTGAGATGACCCACAGCATTTGCACATTAAGGGTGTAAGATTATCACTTAAATATGTTTGTTTATCTCCTAGTTCTCTTCTTGTGTTTCCCTTGTGTGGCCAATCTCAGAGATATCTTTCACATTCTAGTGAGAATAAACTGCATACTTTGGGACTTCCCTAGTGGTCTAGTGGTTAAGAATCTGACTGCCGGTGCAGGGGACACAGGCTTGATCCCTGGTCCAGAGAGATCCTGTGTGCCGTGGAGCAACTAAGCCAGTGTCCCACAACTACTGAGACTGCGTACCTAGAGCCCGTGCTGTGTGACAAAAGAAGCCATGGCAATGACAACTGGCACACTACAACAAACAGTAGCCTCTGCTCAATGCAACTAAAGAAAGTCCACAGGCAGTAATCTAGGATAGCCAATAAATAAATAAATAAACTGCATACTTTTTCAACAAAGCCATTAAAAAAAAAAAACTCAACTCTTCCAGAAACCAACTCTTCATCTAACATCCTCTCTTTTGCAAAATATATATTGCCAGGAGGGGTTAAGGAGGCCTAGAGCTAACCAGGCTAGGAGTCTAACTGGCTCTTGCTCAAGCATGCAGTCACTTCAATAGAGTGAATGGGCTGATGAATTACAAAGGGAGGAATCAGTATGGAACGTCAGTTCAACTTTTAGTAAGTCCCTTATAAAGCAGTGGAAAAATAAGAACCTTGAGAAAATTAATAAAGAAAGGAAGAAGTTGAAGCTCCCTTAGAAAGGCAAGAGTAAGAAGACAAGCCAGTTAAAAAGCCAAACAACAGACTTTAGTAATAGATGGTCCTCCTCTTCTGCATAGCACCCTTTCATATACCTGCTCTGGCTTATTTCCTTAGGAACCCATAAAAATTCAAGAACACTTACATTGCTATATAAGAACACAAATAAGTAACATTTTAAAGTATACTACATGCTTCTAAGGCCTTTCTCTAATATATGTATATTTGCATAGCAGCACCTTTTCAGTGTATGAAGACCTTTAGTCTGTTCCATTTGACTTCTCACAACAATCTGTAATGTGTAAATATAACTGGATATTGGATGAAAACAGGAAAATCCTATAGAGAGAGGACACTTGCAAGCTACAGTCCATAGGGTTGCAAAAAGTTGGACATGACTGAGTATGCATGTGGACAATGGACAGAATAATAAGTCAGGCTCAGAGAGTTTAGGTGCCTGGCATGAGGGTCACATGGCTAATCAATAGTGGTGTAAAGACAAAAATGTAGCTTTTTAAAAAATCTAAAGTGCTTAGACAGCCAATGAACTCAAGGATTGGAAAAAGTTGAGATAAAAGTTAATGAGACATATCTGGGATTCTTATCCTGATGCCAAAGACTTCAAAGCACGAAGCTTGGGGCTATGAGGCTTGTGTTCCTATGACTAGTCTTCTAATCTTTGGCCAGCCATTTAACCTTTTAAACTTCAGTTCAGTAACCTAGAAAATGATGAACATATCTTTCCCCAAACTCAAAAGTTGTTCAAAATTCAAATGAGGTAATGCATATTAAAAAATGTTAGAAATTTTAAAATGTCACACAAATATAAATTATTACAGTTTTTGTCACTTAATTTAAAGTTTTCTGAAAAACTCTTAAGGGTAGATTCTTATTTGCCTCATAAGTCTTGAACATACATAAAAATAAAATATCTAAACATGCTTGAGCTTGGATAATTTTGCATTTAACTCACAATATGCATTATTAGGGCTTCCCAGGTGACACTAGTGGTCAAGAATTTGCCGGCCAATGCAGGAGAATCAAGAGATGCGGGTTCAATCCTTGAGTCAGGAAGATTCCCTGGAGGAGGGCATGGCAAACCATTCCAGTATTCTTGCCTGGAGAATCCCATTGGATGTACAAGTCTGGCTGTCTACAGCCCATAGGGTTCCAGAGAGTCGGACATGACTGAGCAACTTAGCATGCACCAGGCGTGAATGTGTTATTAACTATTATATTAAAACAATTAGATTAGTTCCCCTTCTCTGTCAAAGACAAAAGGCATAAAGATATAAAGGACCTGTCCAGCAGAAATTTAATCAGCTTATTTCTTTTAGATTACACTTTCATGTTTGCTTGTTTGTTTTATTTTGGTGGTGCTGTTGTTCAGTTGCTTAGTCATGTCCAACTCTTTGCAATCCCCATGGTTATGGTTCAACTCTCACATCCATACATGACTACTGGAAAGACCATAGCTTTGATTATACGGGCCTTTGTCAGAAAAAAAAAAAAAAAAGAAGAAGAAGAAGAAGTCTCTCTGCTTTTTATTTTGTGCAGTGATAGATTTTCCTCTTTTGTTTATAATCTATTAAAAAGCTCTCTATGGGTCTTGGACTCTGTGTAGGAAGGCCGGATGGATAAACATTGTGGTAGATAAGCATAAGTGGTAAAGAGATGTCAGAGTTTGAAAACTCCTTGGCTCTATGAACAGAATCATATTTCAGTGAAATAGAAGACTACTAAACCATTCCATTCTGCTGCTGCTGCTGCTGCTAAGTTGCTTCAGTTGTGTCTGACTCTGTGAGACGCCATAGATGGCAGCCCACCAGGGTCCCCTGTCCCTCGGATTCTCCAGGCAAGAACATTGGAGTGGGTTGCCATTTCCTTCTCCAGTGCATGAAAGTGAAAAGTGAAAGTGAAGTCGTTCAGTCATGTCCGTCTCTTTGCGATCCCATGAATTGCAGCCTACCAGGCTCCTCCATCCATGGAATTTTCCATTCTGAGTAGCATGTAATTCAAGAGCGAGTTGTTGAGCTCAAAAATGCCACCTGGAATCTGAATACATCTCTTAATAAATTAATACAAGAAAGAGTAAAATATATGGACTTGGTCCAGATACTCAGGAAAAACAAAATGCTCCTTAGTAAAGTCATTGTGCTTTTTTGTGACTTACTCGGTTTATTCTGCTTTACTTATATTTTGTTGTTCAGTTGCTAAGTTTGTCCAACTCATTTGCGACCCCATGGATGTAACCCGCCAGACTCTTCTGTCGGTGGGATTCTCCAGGCAAGAATACTGGAGTGTGTTGTCATTTCCTCCTCCAGGCTATCTTCCCAATGCAGGGACTGAACCCACAACTCCTGCACTGGCAGGTAGATTCTTTACCACTGAGCCACCTAGGAAGCCCTACCAATATTTTATTCAGTTGCAACTACATAACAGTGAGTCTAATATATACATATATAAGCTAACACACTCAATTCTCACATTTAACTATATTTATATACTAGCATGGGAGAAGCCTGGAAAATCCCATGGACAGAGGAGCCTGGTGGGCTGCAGTCCATGGGGTCACTAAGAGTTGGACACGACTGAGTGACTTCACTTTCACTTTCATGCATTGGAGAAGGAAATGGCAATCCACTCCATGTTCTTGCCTGGAGAATCCCAAGGATGGTGTAGCCTGGTGGGCTGCCATCTAAGGGGTCACACAGAATCAGACACGACTGAAGTGACTTAGCAGCAGCAGCATATACTAGCATAGAAAACAGAGAAAAAATTATCATTTTTGGACCTTTCTCAGGTATTTCTAATTTTAGAGAGCCCAATTGAGTTATATTTAGCCCAGTTGAGCTTAAAGCTCATCATTCAGAAAACGAAGACCATGGCATCTGGTCCCATCACTTCATGGAAAATAGATGGGGAAACAGTGGAAACAGTGGCTGACTTTATTTTTTTGGGCTCCAAATCACTGCAGATAGGGACTCCAGCCATGAAATTAAAAGACACTTACTCCTTGGAAAGAAAGTTATGATCAACCTAGACAGCATATTAAAAAGCAGAGACATTACTTTGCCAACAAAGGTGTGTGTAGTCAAGGCTGTGGTTTTTCCAGTGGTCATGTACGGATGTGAGAGTTGGACTATAAAGAAAGCTGAGCACCGAAGAATTGATACTTTTGAACTGTGGTGTTGGAGAATACTCTTGAGAGTCCCTTGGACTGCAAGGAGATCCAGCCAGTCCATCCTAAAGGAGATCAGTCCTGGGTGTTCATTGGAAGGACTGATGTTGAAGCTGAAACTCCAATACTTTGGCCACCTAATGTGAAAAGCTGACTCATTGAAAAGACCCTGATGCTGGGAAAGATTGAAGGCAGGAGAAGAAGGGGATGACAGAGGTTGGATGGCATCACCGACTCAATGGACATGAGTTTGGGTAAACTCTGGGAGTTGGTGATGGACAGGGAAGCCTGGAGTGCTTCAGTTTACGGGATCGCAAAGAGTTGTACATGACTGAGTGATTGAACTGAACTGTGGTAACAATAAGTTATATGGATCCTGCAGGGTAAGACTTCGATCATTCCTGGTAAATGTGGAACTAATGGTTGAGAATCTCTGTTCTAAAAAATCAGTCTAGATTCCCAGTTGGGTCACAACTGACCTTTGTGTAGACACTGTAGAGTTTACTTGCAAACATGAAAGCTTGCAGTTTACCTACTACAACAAAAGTAGACCCTCAATGATTATCAGTAACTTTAAAGAATGAATCAGTGCACCAGCTCCAAGCATCCAATATCATGCATTGAACCTGGACTGGTGACTGGTTTCATATATATTATACATGTTTCAAATGCCATTCTCCCAAATCATCCCAGCCTCACCCTCTCCCACAAAGTCCAAAAGACTGTTCTATATATCTGTGTCTCTTTTGCTGTCTTGCATATAGGGTTATCGTTACCATCTTTCTAAATTCCATATATATGTATTAGTATACTGTATTGGAGTTTTTCTTTCTGGCTTACTTCACTCTGTATAATAGGCTCCAGTTTCATGTTGATGTATGGCAAAACCAATACAATATTGTAAAGTAATTAACCTCCAATTAAAATAAATAAATTTATATTAAAAAAATAAATATAGCTGAATTCTAAAAAAAAAAAAAGAATGAATCAATTCCTAGACCTACTTTTAATTGTACCCACAGAAATAGGGCTTCCCTTGTGGCTCAGCTGGTGAAGAATCTGCCCACAATGCAGGAGACCTACGTTCGATCCCTGGATTGGGAAGATCCCCTTGAAAAGGGAAAGGCTACCTGCTCCAGTATTCTGACCTAGAGAATTCCATGGACTTAGTCCATGGGGTTGCAAAGAGTCAGACACGACTGAGCGACTTTCACTTCACTCCACTTCACAGAAGTAGACAACTGGATAGCACTACCCAGGTATCAAAGTCAGCATTCTTATTTGCTATTTGAAAGCTGTGTTTAGCTTTTCCTAAACTGTCATTCTGTCTTCAGAGCCAACTTTGATCTGGCCAAGTTTAAATGAGAAATAACAACTTGGTTTACATGAAAAATGAATGAAACAAATTGGTTAACAAAGTGAGGACTCATCACTTTTTTGCCTGATCATTTTAAAAACCATAAAGACATGTGATTAGTAAAACCATCTAACTATAAAACTCTGTCACATAAAGATGAAGAAAAAGGAAAAATCTGGGCTTTTTGTAGAGAAAGATGAGTCATAAATGTTTTAGTTTTCACAGATAATTAAAGAATGAAGGCTATAAAATTACAGTCAAAAGAGAGGAAGGAAAATGGTGAGTGAATAATGATATGGGAATTAGAAAATCACNGAGTTATATTTAGCCCAGTTGAGCTTAAAGCTCATCATTCAGAAAACGAAGACCATGGCATCTGGTCCCATCACTTCATGGAAAATAGATGGGGAAACAGTGGAAACAGTGGCTGACTTTATTTTTTTGGGCTCCAAATCACTGCAGATAGGGACTCCAGCCATGAAATTAAAAGACACTTACTCCTTGGAAAGAAAGTTATGATCAACCTAGACAGCATATTAAAAAGCAGAGACATTACTTTGCCAACAAAGGTGTGTGTAGTCAAGGCTGTGGTTTTTCCAGTGGTCATGTACGGATGTGAGAGTTGGACTATAAAGAAAGCTGAGCACCGAAGAATTGATACTTTTGAACTGTGGTGTTGGAGAATACTCTTGAGAGTCCCTTGGACTGCAAGGAGATCCAGCCAGTCCATCCTAAAGGAGATCAGTCCTGGGTGTTCATTGGAAGGACTGATGTTGAAGCTGAAACTCCAATACTTTGGCCACCTAATGTGAAAAGCTGACTCATTGAAAAGACCCTGATGCTGGGAAAGATTGAAGGCAGGAGAAGAAGGGGATGACAGAGGTTGGATGGCATCACCGACTCAATGGACATGAGTTTGGGTAAACTCTGGGAGTTGGTGATGGACAGGGAAGCCTGGAGTGCTTCAGTTTACGGGATCGCAAAGAGTTGTACATGACTGAGTGATTGAACTGAACTGTGGTAACAATAAGTTATATGGATCCTGCAGGGTAAGACTTCGATCATTCCTGGTAAATGTGGAACTAATGGTTGAGAATCTCTGTTCTAAAAAATCAGTCTAGATTCCCAGTTGGGTCACAACTGACCTTTGTGTAGACACTGTAGAGTTTACTTGCAAACATGAAAGCTTGCAGTTTACCTACTACAACAAAAGTAGACCCTCAATGATTATCAGTAACTTTAAAGAATGAATCAGTGCACCAGCTCCAAGCATCCAATATCATGCATTGAACCTGGACTGGTGACTGGTTTCATATATATTATACATGTTTCAAATGCCATTCTCCCAAATCATCCCAGCCTCACCCTCTCCCACAAAGTCCAAAAGACTGTTCTATATATCTGTGTCTCTTTTGCTGTCTTGCATATAGGGTTATCGTTACCATCTTTCTAAATTCCATATATATGTATTAGTATACTGTATTGGAGTTTTTCTTTCTGGCTTACTTCACTCTGTATAATAGGCTCCAGTTTCATGTTGATGTATGGCAAAACCAATACAATATTGTAAAGTAATTAACCTCCAATTAAAATAAATAAATTTATATTAAAAAAATAAATATAGCTGAATTCTAAAAAAAAAAAAAAGAATGAATCAATTCCTAGACCTACTTTTAATTGTACCCACAGAAATAGGGCTTCCCTTGTGGCTCAGCTGGTGAAGAATCTGCCCACAATGCAGGAGACCTACGTTCGATCCCTGGATTGGGAAGATCCCCTTGAAAAGGGAAAGGCTACCTGCTCCAGTATTCTGACCTAGAGAATTCCATGGACTTAGTCCATGGGGTTGCAAAGAGTCAGACACGACTGAGCGACTTTCACTTCACTCCACTTCACAGAAGTAGACAACTGGATAGCACTACCCAGGTATCAAAGTCAGCATTCTTATTTGCTATTTGAAAGCTGTGTTTAGCTTTTCCTAAACTGTCATTCTGTCTTCAGAGCCAACTTTGATCTGGCCAAGTTTAAATGAGAAATAACAACTTGGTTTACATGAAAAATGAATGAAACAAATTGGTTAACAAAGTGAGGACTCATCACTTTTTTGCCTGATCATTTTAAAAACCATAAAGACATGTGATTAGTAAAACCATCTAACTATAAAACTCTGTCACATAAAGATGAAGAAAAAGGAAAAATCTGGGCTTTTTGTAGAGAAAGATGAGTCATAAATGTTTTAGTTTTCACAGATAATTAAAGAATGAAGGCTATAAAATTACAGTCAAAAGAGAGGAAGGAAAATGGTGAGTGAATAATGATATGGGAATTAGAAAATCACATTTAATAAAAAGATATTTGAGAGAGACAGAAAGAGAATGAAGACACCATTTTTCCAGACATTTATTTATTGTCACAGAAGACTCACATGAAGTAAGAAGTCAGAAAGAGATGACAGAAAAAGGGAAGGAAGAACCCACTTGATCTGTCTAGTAATCAACATATGAGTTATAATGCCAACAGGTAACCTCATCTCCTATGGGTATACTGAAATTGTGTAGATTTTAACAGGAAGCTCAACACTAGAGAAAAATGACTTCAAGGGGAAAACTGGATAATTATGAACTTAATTATCCAAACCACACACAGGCATGATTAATGAGAATATATTAAGTAGTGAACTGAACTGAACTGATGATATATATGGGGCATGACTTTCACCCAACTTAATGGCACCACTAACAATCTGAAGTGGAAAAGTACTCCATAGTTTTTAAGTTACAAAAACGAACTATAAGGCAACAGTTTAGACAAACTGGAAAAACAATCTCAGACAAATATCTAAGCAGAACATATACTTATTTAATATTTCCTTATTTCAGAAGTTGGTACATTTTCAAAATTTCTAGGTTTTTACTTTCCTGTATAAAGTACAACACAATATATAGAAGTGTGGGTCCCTTCAGGGGTAACATGGCTGAATATCATCCCATAGGTTTCACAGTGTGGCATTCATAATGTAGAACATTGTTTGAGGATCTGTTCTGTGTCTTATAAATACAAATACTATTTTCATCAGTAATTTAAGAGTATACTCATCATCTGTGGACAAACTCATACTGACTGTTTGCCATGCCAGTTCAAGCTATTATCACTTATTTTGATAGACTGATGAATGCTGCATAAATACCAGGTCATAGCCATCAGGGACACTTTGTGTGCATTGCTAAGAGGAGAATATACAGTTGATGCTTTCATGTCATAGAAGGAAATATTTAGGAACAGAGAACTAGACTTGAGTAATGCCATTATTCTCCTAGCTGGCCCTAGTCCCATTCGCATCAAATCCTGTTCATTCTAATCACCCTAGAAGTGATCTTTCATAGCCCTGCTGCTCCATCAAATCTATCACACAGTACTCTCTTTTCTCTACCTCTCTACTGTGCACTATGAACTCACATTCTATGGTTTGATTTTTCTTGTTTTGTCTTTTTTCAGTGTCATGGCTGTTCCATTAAGAAACTATTTCCTTAGATGCCTTTTCAATCGGAAAATATTTTATCTCCCACCCAAGTACTTAGGGCCAGGAGGTGGCATACGTGTTCTCCCAGTTTTCTATCAACTTTTAAACTCCCTATCCACCTTTGCTCTTTCTTTTATAAATCTCTGGGCTTCTATGAAGCTATTTCCATCAAGTTATAGCATGCTCTCCAAACTCTTTCTTGCTATTATCTATTGGCACCTGGGTCTCTCCCTCTCACATTCATGGCTGGCTCCTGGCTAAGAGCCAAGCTTTACTTCACTGCCATCACCTTTCTTAGAGACATCAATATACATGTAGCTATGCATTTTCTTGACCTTTTTATTTATTTCCCCTGACCTTTTGGCTTTGTTTCTCTTTTGGGGTTGAATTCTACCTCAATGATGCAATGAATGGTCATAAACTGGAATTTATCAACAACCAACAAGACATTACCTTCCCTCTAGTTCCAGTATAAACATCGCTTTCACCAACTTGGACCTTTCATTTTACTTGCTCTTACTCTTATTCATGTCGATGTATGGCAAAGTCAATAGAGTATTGTAAAGTAATAAATAAATTAATAAATAAAATTTAAAAAAAACAAAAAAATTTAAAAAAATAAAATAAAATTGTGGAATAAATATACATGGAAATACATTCATGATTAAAATGTTTAAAAATAACAACAACAACAAAAAAAAAACAATTTCCAGTCTCATCAAGGTTCCAGCCCATAGATGCTATTGCTTCCATCTCCAATCTCCAATATTTATCAAGTTCTCCTACACTTCTTTTCCTTGTGGAATTTAAATTGGATGTTTAATTCTTAGAAAAACTCTTTCAAAACATCCTTGGCTCCTTTAATCCTTCCTCCATAATGTTTATCTGGAAAATACGTAACTCAGGATGAACTCAGGAAGATTCCCTTTCCCATACTTATTTTACTAAAGACCTGAAAACTGGTGTAGAAAAATCATAAAACTATATGGATTGGTGCCTTTAAGTTTCGTGATCTCAAACTGCAAATGTAATCTCAATAGTGTCTGCTGCTCTATACTTTTCTAATAATCCAGCTTTGGGCTTACCAAGTGGCTCAGTGGTGATGGTCAATATGGTGGAACCATAGGAGACATGGGTTCAGTCCCTGGGTTGGGAAGATACTTTGGAGGAAGAAATGGCAACCCATTCCAGTATTCTTGCCAGGAAAATCCCATGGACATAGGAGCCTGGTATACTACAGTCTATGGGGGTCACAAAGAGTCAGATATGACTGAACAACTGAGCATGCAGGATTTCACATACCACTTTCTCTGTCAGCACCCACCTCTCCACAGTCAGCCAATGGAGACCAGAGAAGTCATCACAGGGATTAAGTCATCTTTCCACATCTAAACACCCAACTCTATTCAAATATGCACTCATATTCCTTCTCAACACATGTATATCCACCTCACATTTTCAATGATCTTGCTAACAAAAGTGTAATACACTCAGAATCACCTGGCTAAAGTGCCTTCACGGGTATTAGCAAGTTCTGCCTCATGACTACTCCTTTGGAGTAGTGTTCTTATCTAGATGAACAAAAGAATTTAGTGTAATTACTACTGCAGCCTAGAGGTTCTTTCTTATTATTTAAGGTTACTCTGCACATCTCTATTTTGATCCATTTATGAATTGGCCATAAAATATAAATCTCTGGATAATCTTATTTCTAAATACTATATTGCAAGAAGTTCTCCATTTTTTTTTTTTAAGAAATGTAAGTAATGCTTATTGAGTGGTGAGTTTGAAGAGGAGTTGAACTGAGGGTACTAGGTCTTAGGATAAATGAGACAGAGTACAACCTGTGCCATCACAGCAAGCCACCCTGAGAGGCTGAAGATGGAAGATACTAGACTAGAAGTCAGGTTTCCCGGTGCCCAATTCAGTATGCTTTTAATTTTCAATGTTGTTTACTAACTGCTCACTATTAAGAGGGTTGTTAGAATCTGGTGGATCAGAAATTGGCTAATAAGATTTAGACCACATAATTCAATATCAAACAGCAGAGATTAGGGAGAACAAACATAATTTCTGAAATCAGTATATTTCCCTTCCTTCCTTTTTTCTCTACCTTTTTTCTCCTTTCTATCTTTTGAACTGGAACATCCACTTATTAATAAAAGCCATATAGTTAATATGCCTCTCAATCTATACCTAAAATCTTTAAATATTCTCCTTTCAAGACAGTTTAAAATACTGATTAAAACTCACACTTTGGCCAATTGAAAATAGCTATTCTTTATGTTCTGAAGGCCTTCCTGGAAGTTTCAAGTTGCTTGTATTTGCTACATGAATGCTATCGGAATCAGATTCTGGTTTCACTTTTCACTTTCATGCACTGGAGAAGGAAATGGCAACATACTCTAGTGTTCTTGCCTGTAGAATCCCAGGGACGGGGGAGCCTGGTGGGCTGCCATCTATGGGGTCACACAGATTTGGACACGACTGAAGTGACTTAGCGGCAGCAGCAATCTGTGGGTCCAAGGCAACTCAGATCAGCCACATGTACTCATTTCTCACTATAACCGAGATAACTTTAAACATAGTCAGGGGGAAGATTAGATTGAGGTGAAAAATGCTTCTGAACTATACTCATTAACTAACGGCTTTGATCCTTTTCTCTTAACTGGAACTTTATTGGGATGGTTCAGTCCACATTCTTTCTGTGGTTTGCTGAGACCACACTAGATACAATGTGGCAATTTGAGGCACCTCTCTAAAAAGAAAGATGTTTTGTTCTGAACAGTGCCAAATAAACTGTCAACACTCAAGAAATAAATTACAATAATAAGAACAGGTAGGAGGCAGTTCAGGGAGAAACAAGTGAAATGTCTAAAAGGCTAAGGCACTGATTTATGAAAGATGATTAAGAGAACAAAAAATGAGCAGCTTGATCAAATAATACTAAGGAAGGTGATGGAATAACAGCTCATATTCTTTTTGAAAGACTTAAACATATTGAAAAGTAAAAGCATTTATTATTCACCAAGTAGGATAATAATAATAATCACTATATAGCTGACACTTTAGCATAATTTTCAAAATACATCTGGCGTATCATTGAATATAATTAAGCAGTACAGAAATTATTTTAAATCCATAAGACGTTTTTTGGTGATGAAAATAATTTGACCAAGAGAAGTTATTTCTAATGGAAGAATGTTATTACCATTTTTGATAGGAAAGATAGAGTCTGACCTAACAAAGAGAAGAAATCCTTGAAGAATGAAAGATGGCGCCACACAAAAGCCTGGAAGTCTGTAGCAGATGTCCTCCGGCCAGCACTGTTATTCTCTGGGTAGCTTTTAGAAAACGCATAAATTTCTTCATCTGCTTTTTATTTGTAAGGTAAGTCAGCATTAGAGGGAAGAAAATCTTCTTTCACCTTGTAAAAGTCTACGAACTCATGTAATGCTTCTTGAAATAACATTAAATTACATGGGGTTGGAAGTGGACTTTAGGTGTTTAATGTTTACTAGTTTAATGATAAACTATACTGATAATATGACCTTAAGAACTAAACAGCGACATTCTACTTGTGGTTATAGTAGTAGTAGCAGTGTTAGTCGCTCAGTGGTGTGTCTAACTCTTTGGGACCCGATGGACTGTAGCTCACCAGGCTCCTCTGCATGGAATTTTCCAGGCAAGAATACTGGAGTGGATTGTGATTCCCTTCTCCAGGGGATCTTCCCAACCCAGCGATCGAACCCAGATCTCCAGCGCTGCAGGCAGATTCTTAACCACCAGAGCCACCAGGAAAGAGGTTTATTTAGTTATGACTATGAGCAAAGAATTATTCCCTATATCTCTGTGATTAAATGCGGAGGTGTTCTTGAGGAAAAGCATTTATTCAACAATATTTTGAGGGATATATTATTGTCCTTTGGCCATGGAATTTCAATAGATACCATTTTAAAGCAATTTGTTACATAGTAGAAAGTATACTACACTTCCCATAATTTATCCAATTTACTGATATTATCATAAACTAAAACTGTTCTATTATCATCTTTATTTTACAACTAAAAATCTTATGTAGAATTTTCTGTCATTGTTTTACTCACATGCAGAAAATTCACCTATGACTCAATTTTAAAGAAATTATCCCTAAAAGACAAAACAAACAAAAAAAGCCCCTCCAACATCTCTTTAAATAGACTTTTAATAAAAATATTCTAATGATATAATTAACTGCTTATAATGATCCATATAATTAAATTAGAGTCCATTTATGTCTTAAATTCCAGTCCCATTTATTTTTATTTATTTATTTTCCACTAAAAAATCTCACAGATATAAGCACCCAACTAGTTCCAGCAAGTCTACTATAAATTCTATCATATAAAACAACATATATTTCCCTGGGAAGTATGAAATAATACATCAGAGTAGCAAGTTAGATTATAATTCTCTTTAAATTATTTTTCATTGTTATTAAAGCTTAGAGACTAACCTCAAGAAAGATTTGAAATGTGGTTTTTAAACATATTGTCAATATTAACATTATTATGCTTGTTTGATAATCACATTTTCTTCTCTCCTGTATATGTACATGCCTGAAAGCTGATATTGAACTATGACAATAAACAGCCTCCAGGGAAACACCTGATATGCTCTCTGGCTGGTGTGAAAGGGGAAACGGCATCCTGCTTTGCCATGTTAACTGTACTTTTTCTTTCACTGTCACCTAATCCTCAGCACTAGCACGAGATGGACACAAAAGTAGTACTAAAAATATAAGAGAAGTTGCTTTGCACTTCTATAGTCTTCCGGGTTTTTCTGCTTTAAAATTTTCTTGGAAAGTGTATACAACTGCTCACAAAGCTGAGGAGGCATCTGTGCATTAAAATCACATAGATGGATAGCCCATGACATAGACATTATATAGACATATATTCTTTATCACCACAATTACAACTTTCATTGTTAGTTTTTATAATCTGTATGCCTGTTTAGGAATGAAAAAAAGAAGGATTTGTAAAATATTCACTAACTATAAGTAGGAAAACACTTCTTATATAAAAAAAGGCAACGGACATTATTTTAAAATCAATGCAAACAGGGAACAACAGTTGAAAAAAACTATTATTTTAGAATTTTGTAATAGAAAGTACCAGAGGATTTGCAGAATTTATTTTCTGCGTATTTATACCATGACCTAATAATAGCACAGAAAGCCATAGGATGCAATGCCTTACATTCAGATATCTCACATTTCCACATTTTATGTTATGGGAAGGGATCAATTTTGCATACAGTCTCTGTTGCCATTATACTAAAGTGCTAATTCTTTCTAAACATTTCAATTCCATTTTATCCTCCAGGAATTCTTGCTTTTCCCTTTATACCAACTATTCTTTGACCTTAAGACTGCCTTTTATGTCTTTTCCCTGAACTCACAGTATTTCATATTTCTGTCATTAGAAGTATCACATAGATTTAATAAGTTTTACTTCTTTTTTGTCTTAACTGAATGAACATTTTTTACTTTATGACATAACAGTAAATTAATTATGGAAAGTGTATTACACTTTCTACCATATAACAAATTGCTTAAAAGACTGTGTCTTTTTTATTTGGGGACAGCAACAATTTCTAACACACAGAATAGTTCAATACATATTAATTAAATGAAGGAAAAAAAACAAACATGAACAAAGAAATTTGGGTTTTGAGAATGTAAAATCACACCATTATTGAGTACCATAGCCAGGAAGAGAATTCATTTTCTCATGGCTAAGTTTGTGATTTTCAATAATTTTGACAATGATCTATTTGTTCATTCTTTCAAAATATTAAGCACCTACTATATTACAGGACATATCTACCAAGTGGGGCTATAACAGTGAACAAAATACAGAAAAAAATCCCTGCTCTTATGAGGTTTGTATTCTAGTTGGGGTGTGGGGGGTGATTCCAACACATAGCCATTAGTCAACTAAGGCTTTTTAAAATTTTAGTTAAAATAAAAAACAATAAAAATGCAGTTCATTTCTCAAACTAACTTCATATCAAATGTTCAATGGTCACATGTGTTTAATAGATAACGTATATTGGATAATCATATTTAAAGGACATTTGTATCATAACAGAAAGCTTTCTGATAAAAAAAAAAAAACTAAATGAATGTGACAAGTGTTACAGAAGCAAAAAAATAATGCAAAATCAGAGGACAAAATTGTGTGGATGTGATGTTGAAATTTTAGCTAGGACAGCTCTAGATGATGGCCTCTCTGGGAAGATGAATTTTGAGGAAAGACCTGAATAAAACGGAGGCAGGAGTGTAGCAACACTTACATGATATTCATCAAGAAAATTCAATTCCAGGTAAAGGGCAGAATAGATGTAAATCCCTGAGGTGAATAGGTGTTTATTACAGAAGAGGTGTAAGTCACTTCTCAGACTTTTGACTAAGATCAAGCGTAGTATGGGGGCTTCCCAGGTGGCACAATGGTAAAGAAACCAAAATCTGCTAATGTAGGAAACGCTGGTTTGATCCTTGGGGCGGGAAGACCCCCTGGAGGAGGAAATGGCAACCCATTCAAGTATTCTTGACTGAAAAGTTCCATTGACAGAGGAGCCTGGTGGGCTATAGTCCATGGGGTCACAAAGAGTCGGACATGACTGAGTGACTGAATACCTGCAGTGAAAGCAGGTTCCTATGAGGCTGACATATCCTAGGAATAGCAAGTGGATCAGTGTACCAGAGCAGAGTGAGCAAAAGGGAGAATGATGAAGTCAGAGAAGTAACATAGGAGAGAGGATATTCGGAGGGAGGTGGGAAAATGTGGAAGCTTAGGGTAAGTCTGCAGAGAGGAGGGAAAAGATTGGACTTAGGTTACAACAGGATTTTACCAGCAACTATATTCAGAAACAGGGACACCAAATCATAGGCTACAATAATAATCTAAACCACAAATAATCATACACTGGACCAGGTAATGGCAGCAGAGGGAGTGAAAGGTGATCAAATATAGTATTTGTTTAGAAGGTAGAACAAAAATGTGCTAACTGGGATTAAGAAAAAAAATAAACAGAGAATTCGAGGATGGTTCTAAACATTTTGGCATGAATAATATGTTCGGGGGAGAATTTCAGGTCAAATTTAGATAGGTTAAGTGAGAATGCCTATGAGGCTTTTGCATGGAAATATTGAATCTTTCTACACAGGTCTAAAGTTCAGGAGAGATTGGGACTAGAAATATAAATTTGGGAGGCATTAACATAAATAATAGCTCTAGTCATGAAAAAGTGTGAGTCACCTACATAGCAAGTATATATGTAGAAAATAAGATTCAAGAGGCAACCTTTCCAATGTTGAGAGTTTAAGGAAATAAACACTGAGCTGCCATTTGTGGCAGCAACAGAAAAAACACAAGCATGGTCTTTTACAAGTAAAATTAAGAAATTTTAATAAAAGACCAATCACTACGATATCAAATACTGCTGAAAAGTCCAGTGTGATAAGAACTGAAATACAATCACTAAACTGATAACATTGGTGTGGTGATTGATCTCCAAGTAGCAACTTCAGATGAGTGGTGGGAATAAGAACTGATGAGAGTGAGGGCGAAGAGTTTAGGAAGAGAGAAATTAGAGATACTAAATACAGCAACATTTTTAAGAAGTTTTACTGAAAGGGAAGGAAATAAATAGAGTGTGGTTGACAGAAAATATGTGTCTAGAGAATGTTTTAAATTTGCTTCATTTTTTCCCCCCACGTTGGAAGATGAAATATCATGTTTCTGCGGTATAGGAATGGCCCTGTTGTAACAGACACTACTGCCAATGAAGGAGGCAGAAGTAGTTCATCTGTAGTGATCTTCAACAAGTGAGGGATAAAAGAGGAAGTGCATGAGTAAAGGGGTTGGCATTAGCTGGGATGTAGACAGTATAGGTATGAAGGTAAACTACATAGGTTTAGATGTACACAGTTGGGAAAATGTGGTAGTAAAGCATGTGACAATTCTTCTGATTACTTAAACTTTCTTAATGAAGTAAGAATCAAAGTTATCACCTGGGATAAAGAATGAAGAAGGAGGGAGATGGGACTTCATTGGTTGTCCAGTGGCTAAGACTCCACACTCCCAGTGGAGGGGGACTGGGTTCAGTTCCTGGTCAGGGAATTAGATCCCACAAGACTCAACTAAGTGTTTGCAGGCCACAACTAAAAATCCTGCACGCTGCAAAAAAAGATCAAAGATCCCGCATGCTACAACTAAGACGTGACACAGCCAAATAAATAAATATTTTTAAAAAATGAAAGAGGAGGGGGAGGGGTAAATTAGGAATTTGTGATTAACATATACACTCTACAATATTTAAAATAGATAACCAACAAGGACTTTTCATATAGCACAAGGAACTATGACTTTAAGAATGAAAATTCCGTGAAAAATAATCATCTCATGGAATGGGAGAGAGACTGGATTAGAGTAACAGAATACAGAGTATGGCTACCAAATATGATAATAATTAAGAGACCAGTACATCCTGCAGTAGTCATGTATGGATGTGAGAGTTGAACTATAAAGAAAGCTGAGTGCCGAAGAATTGATGTTTTTGAACTGTGTTGTTGGAGAAGACTTTGAGTCCCTCGGACTGCAAGGAGATCCAACCAATCCATCCTAAAGGAGATCAGTCCTGGGTGTTCATTGGAAGGACTGCTGTTGAAGCTGAAACTCCAATACATTGGTCACCTGATGCGAAGAGCTGAGTCATTTGAAAAGATCCTGATTCTGGGAACGATTGAGGGCAGAAGGGGATGACAGAGGATGAGATGGTTGGATGGCATCACCAACTTAATGGACATGAGTTTGGGTAAACTCCAGGAGTTGGTGATGAACAGGGAGGCCTGGCATGCTGTGGTTCATGGGGTCGCAGAGTCGGCCACGACTGAGCGACTCTATTGAACTGAACTGATATCCTGCAGCCTATTTTTCTACAGTTTCATTGAGCTGCGCAAATGCAGGCACAGACTTGGTGAAGAGCCAACTTGAGGCAATTCTGGTTTCATCAAAGGATGCAGGGAAATGAGTAGGTAGTGAGGCAGGCAAGTTGAGAATGTATGCAAAGAAGTGATCATCATTGAACCTGATCTTTAGCTAGGTAAGGCAGGTAAAGCTAGTACACTAACAAGTGGGTCAGTATCAATACATATATGGATAGTACCAGTCATCTGAAGGATTACTAGAGTTGGGTACTGGAGGAAATGGATAAAGATAGAATCCAGTAATGGAGAGTAAAATACTACAAAACTGAGAATGTGAAAGGTTTAAAAGTCATTGGTAATGGCAAGTTTAAGGATGTCAATATGGAGTTAGGTTCTCACTCGAAAGAGACTGAATGATGATGGTGATAGACTGATGGTAACTACTGCTTCCTGAACTACTTTTTCTCTTACAACAAACTATGTAGGAATCCATAATCCTCTCTCATTTTGTAAAAAAAGCACTAAAGCTTTCTTTAGATAACACACTTTTAGGAGATTTAAGATATTTTCTTTAGATAGCATATTTTAGGAGATATTAGAAACATGGCATTCCTAGGCCTGCTTATTTAACCTATATGCAGAGTACATCATGAGAAACGCTGGACTGGAAGAAACACAAGCCGGAATCAAGATTGCCAGGAGAAATATCAATAACCTCAGATATGCAGATGACACCACCCTTATGGCAGAAAGTGAAGAGGAACTAAAAAGCCTCTTGATGAAAGTGAAAGAGGAGACTGAAAAAGTTGGCTTAAGCTCAACATTCAGAAAACGAAGAACATGGCATCCGGTCCCATCACTTCATGGGAAATAGATGGGGAAACAGTGGAAACAGTATCAGACTTTATTTTTTGGGCTCCAAAATCACTGCAGATGGTGACTGCAGCCATGAAATTAAAAGACGCTTACTCCTTGGAAGAAAAGTTATGATCAACCTAGATAGTATATTCAAAAGCAGAGACATTACTTTGTCAACAAAGGTCCATCTAGTCAAGGCTATGGTTTCTCCAGTCGTCATGTATGGATGTGAGAGTTGGATTATGAAGAAGGCTGAGTGCCAAAGAATTGATGCTTTTGAACTGTGCTGTTGGAGAAGACTCTTGAGAGTCCCTTGGACTGCAAGGAGATCCAACCAGTCCATTCTGAAGGAGATCAACCCTGGGATTTCTTTGGAAGGACTGATGCTAAAGCTGAAACTCCAGTACTTTGGCCATCTCATGCGAAGAGTTGACTCATTGGAAAAGACTCTGATGCTGGGAGGGATTGGGGGCAAGAGGAGAAGGGGACCACAGAGGATGAGATGGCTGGATGGAATCATGGACTTAATGAACGTGAGTCTGAGTGAACTCCGAGAGATGGTGATAGACAGGGAGGCTTGGCGTGCTGCGATTCATGGGGTCACAAAGAGTTGGATATGACTGAGTGACTGAAATGAACTGAACTGAACTGAACTGAGGCCTATCTGACTTCTAAGTTGTACGTTTTCTCTGTGTTATTTTAGTGACATAGGAAGTTCATTCTACTATGACTGGTTCTTTTCAGTAACAGAAAGATACATTTCTATTGGCATGAGAACTAGTTATGCCTTCAGAAATTTATATTTCTTTTAAGAAAACAGATCAAATTCATAAGAAAAAAGGGATATCAAGAAATTTTAGTCAACTATAAGTATACAAATTTAACAGTAATATAAGAAAATTCCAAACTAGGACAAATAAACTCTCCTTCCAATTTTATATTCTTTTGATAGTGATGCCATAATGGATGGAATATATGACTGATGCATATCATCCCAACTTGGAAATTAAGAAAGAAAAGGATAAGGGTGTTTTAAAGATTTTTTTTAATTTATTTTTTAATTGAGGGATAAGGTTATTTATCACTAAAACAGAAAGTAAACAGAAATATGAACTTTAAAGTCAGACAGACCAAAGTATGAGTCTCTTTTCCAGTATTTCCTTGAAAGATTAGCATGCTATCTTATTCATAGTAAATTCACAATTCAACAACCTCAATAAGGGTGAACTGATAAGAAATATAATTAAACACCTTTGCTGCCATTTATATCTAGATCTACCTTTCATGAGTTTATCTAAACTTTGATTCTTGTAAAATTTTGGTCTAATTCATTTTTTATGGGAATCACACATTTCATTGGATTATGATTCTCATAAAATGTGTCTTTTTAAAGCTGTCTTGGGTCCTACATTTCCTTCTCTCTCACTGAAATTCCAATATTGTGGAATTTAGTTACATCTATTCACATAATCCATACCCTTCAGAACTGTATATTCTTTTATTATCTCTCTTCTTGGACTTTATATTTCTACACTATAAAGACAAATCTGATTTGTCTGTCTTGATAGAAGAGCTATCCTCTATTTCAAAAATAAACAAAAACCACGTATGTGTTTCTGATTCTTTTAGCTTCTCTGTTTTGAATTTTCTCTGGCTGCATTATGTTACCCTGTATGGTGCTCACTTTGCATACATATCGAGTTAAAATCTGTTCAGACAATATGCAGCCATTCACAGCAAAAGATGATGACTCAATGGCTTCTCTGCAATTATGATGGATTTGGCACCACATGTATCCCACATCAGATAGCTTTTCTCAGATTATTGCATGAAAAAAGACTAGAAATGAAAGGAAAGAAACCTAGTATACAGAACATTAAGCTGGGACTAAAATTTTAAAGTTAATTTGACATTTTTATAGAAGAAAGGCAAAACAAGAAAATAGTAATAGAAAGATGAGCTTTTCATCTTATTTATATACTTCTTTTAATTTGAAATCAAAGGCAAATTTAGCATTATCATTTGATACTTTCTCTCCTTAATCCATTTTCCGCAGTTTCTACACTGTAGATGCTGTGCAGGCCTTTGGATAATTTTGATTTTTTGAAACAACTTAAATAAGCTCAATTTTATTTATTCTTATTGTTGTTCAGTTGCTCAGTTATGTCGGACTCTCTGCAACCCCATAGACTGCAGCATGCCAGGCTCCCTTGTCCTTCACTATCTCCTGGAGTTTATTCAAATTCATGTCCATTGAGTTGATGATGCCATCCAAACATCTCATCCTCTGCTGCCCCCTTCTCCTTCTGCAGTCAGTCTTTCTCATCATCAGGGTCTTTTCCAATCAGTCAGCTCCTCACATCAGGTGACCAAAGTATTGGAGCTTCAGTTTCAGCATCAGTCCTTCAATGAACATTCAGAGTTGGTTTCCTTTAGGATTGACTGGTTTGATCTCCTTGTAGTTCAAGGAACTCTCAAGAGTCTTCTCCAACACCACAGTCAGAAAGCATCAGTTCTTCAGCACTCAGCCTTTTTTATGATTGAACATTCACCTCTGTATATGACTACTGGAAAAACCACAGCTTTGACTATACGCACCTTCGTTGGCAAAGTGGTCTCTGCTCTAAAATACGTTGTTTAGGTTTGTCATGGGAGAAGGCACTGGCACCCTACTCCAGTACTTTTGCCTGGAGGGTCCCATGGACGGAGGAGCCTGGTGGGCTGCAGTCCATGGGGTCGCTAGGAGTTGGACAGGACTGAGCGGCTTCACTTTAACTTTTCACTTTCACGCATTGGAGAAGGAAATGGCAACCCACTCCAGTGTTCTTGCCTGGAGAATCCCAGGGACGGGGGAGCCTGGTGGGCTGCCGTCTACAGGGTTGCGCAGAGTCGGACATGAATGAAGCGATTTAGCAGCAGCAAGTTTGTCATGGCTTTTCTCCCAAAGAGCAAGCATCTTTAAATTTTATGGCTGTGGTCACCATGTGCAGTGTTTTCGAGCCCAAGAAAGAAGATATGTCACTACTTCTACTTTTTCCCCATGTATTGCAATTAAGTGATTAGAGCGTTAGGGTAACATCACATACAGAGGTTTACATGGCAAGTATGTTTGCCCCAATAACCACCTTGTTCTTTTGTATCATGTTTAATTAGGGGGATCAAACTAATTGAATGAGAGTTCAGAAATGTATATTCATGAAAAGAAGCAAAGACATTTTATTTATAAGAAACTGAAGTAGAGAGATATCTAGTAACTTGTTAGAACTACTCTACTAGTTAGTAGCAGGCCTGGAATCTGGGCAGTCAAATCCAACTCTATACCCTAAACCACTCTCTGCACTGTTATAGGTGGCACTAGTGGTCAAGAACCCACCTGCCAATGCAGGAAACACAGAGACGTGGGTTTGATCTCTGGTTCAGAAAGATCCCCTGGAGGAGGGCATGGCAACCCACTTTAGTATTCTTGCCTTGAAAATCCCCATGGACAGAGGAGTCTGGTGGGCTACTGTCATATGATTGATTGCAGAGTCAGACACAACTAAAGCGACTTAGCATGCATGCATACTGTCTCTTTAAAAAAACAAAGCGGGGGAAGTGGCAAAAAAAAAAAAAAAAGATCTCTTTTGTTTGGCAATTTAGTTAAAAATCAGTTATTAATCTTTGAAAGTTTTTATATATTTGCATGCATGCATTAAAAATCAACAATTAAACACTACCAAGAAATTGAAACAGTCTGTCAGTGGAAAAAGGATCACTTCTTATGGAAAAAAAAAAAAAAAAAACAGTGCTAGTTGAAAAGTCATGAATATTATGTAAGTATCACTGAAGATAAAACTAATATTCAAATGTTTAGCTAATTTAATTTGGGATTTATTAAACTCATTCTGTGGTAAAACAAAATTTTCTGAAACCAAACAGAAATTCAGGTTTCCTGGTGAGATATGTTTTTCTGCCACTAGCTCTCCAAGGGAGAAGGAATGGCTACAGAAAATACAGAAATAAACCATTTCTATTTTCAATTTTCTTTCTTTACCAGTACATAAAAAAAATCTATATCTGTGGATTATTCAATATTAACTGCTATACCATTCATTAAACCTATGAGATTAATGCCAGTTAAAAAGAATAAGAGGTAACAAATATGAACTTAAATACAAGATGGATAAAAATGTTTTCCTTGTTTTCTCTCACGTGTATATTTTGGGATGTTTGTAGTACATAGGGGCCACACTATTTTGTCAAGAAAACTCATAAATTGCCTTAAACTTCTGCTTCAGTTGCATATGAACTAACATGAGAGCCAACTTTAAGGAGCAGAGGTTATCCTGCCCTTGTAAAGTTTTATCCAGCTTCTAAAACATATCGTGTTTGATTTAAGGAACACCTCTAAGTAATATCTTTGCCACAACATAAAGGTACTTAATATTTCTTGATAGCTTCAGTGCTCATGAGAAAGGCTTATAGTTCATTTCATCTTAGTCATCTCATTAAACTTGCTTTTCTTTATTTGAAAAGGGAAGATTAACTCTACTTAGATATTTTATATATACTTTAATTGTGAAATACTCTTCATAACCAAGAAGTATTTGGAAGGTTGATGACAACCTCAAACTGTTCAAAGATATTCTAAATGAGGCTATTAAAATTTAATCCTTTGCATATTTCTGATATTGTGTGTGGAGGGAGTTTATCCCAGACAATAAGATAAAAGAAAACAGGGTGGCTTTGAAAAGTTTCTCCATCTCTAGATCCATGTCTGTTCTTTGGAAGATGACAGAAATCTGCAACATTGAGAAAGATCTCTGTTTCAAAAATAGCTTCTCTAGCCCAAAAGTCAAATAAGCAACTGCTTGTTATTTCTCCCACATGGATTGCACAACCATCATTTCCACAGCACATAACATTTCATCTTTCCACTAACATCCCAACAGCTTACAACAGTTGAGATAAAATCTCAAATACTTTGATCTTACTCTGATTTTTTTTTCTCCTAATTAATAGGACTAAGAGGATACTGTAAATGCTTTTGGTCTCTAGATGATTTTTCTTCATCAATGTAAGTTGTGGACCTGAACACGGAGAGTTTGGAAAAATTAAAAGAAACTCCAAATCACTAATACACGCACTGTGTTTATCTTTTTGTTTGTCTTTATTCATTATCTGCATTTCACGCATGTTCTTATTCACAAATTTTTTTCACTCATCATCTGAAAAGAACACATGAATCCGAAGTAGACCAAAGTTCTATTGGATTTATTCCTTTTCAGTCTTCCAGGAATACACACTCATTACTAGGGTGCTGAGAAAATATATAGGTTGCTTCCATTTGGTCCCTTGGATTTACATTTAATTCAATCACTGATTGCATGGGAAAGTGAAAGTGAAGTCACTCAGTCGTGTCTGACTCTTTGCGATGCCATGGACTGTAGCCTACCAGGATCCTCAGTCCATGGGATTTTCCAGGCAAGAATACTGGAGTGGGTTGCCATTTCCTTCTCCAGGGGATCTTCCTGACCCAGGGATCAAACCTGGGTCTCCCGCATTGTAGGCAGATGCTTTACCATCTGAGCCACCAGGGAAGCTGATTGCATGGGAGGTGAGGCCAAAGAAGAATGGCATGAACCAACAACACACTATAACCGTAAAACATTCCTAGGGAGTGCAGAGCACATTCTAATGAGAAAAATGTAAGGCTACTGAGTATCACTTCAAAAATTTATCATAGCTCCCATAGAAGGTTCCCAAAGCTTTCCACTTAATGCCCTCCTAGTGACTAGAAAGACTCTAAGTATCATTATTATTTCTTTAATAGCTTGAGAAATTTGTATTCTACTAATAAGAACTTCAGTAAAATTGAGGGTGATAATCAATTGCATCAGTGCAATCATAAATGTTAATGTAAATTAACTTTTTGATTGTGCAGACTTATCTCATTCTTAAAAACAATAGATAAAACAACTATAATAAAAACTGGGTTACTCCAAACCTTTTTTGTACAGCATAGGAAACAGTAATTCTCTCACATAAATTCTATAGGTAAGGTAGAGCTTCATTATCCTTGGATTCTGCATTTTTGAACCTGTCTGCTCCCTAAAATGCATTTGTAACAATCAAATCAATATTTGCAGTAATTTCTCTGTCATCATGGAGATGTGCAAAGTGGAAACAAACTGGGGAACCAGTTGCCATGCATATTCCCAACTGAGGTGTCAAACAAGATGACATTCTGCCTTCTTGTTTCAGCTCTCAATCGATAAATGAGTCTCCCTATCTAGTTCCTACATTTCCCAAATCACTTTCTATTGGTGATTTTGCTGTCTGAAATGGCTTTCAAATCTAGTGCTCTAGTTGCTGCCTAGGGTTACTAAGCACAAGAAGACTGTGATGAGCCTCAAAAGAGAAATACACATGTTAAACATTTTTCTTTCAGCCACAAGTAACAGTGCTGTTTGCCATGAGTTTCATGTTAATGAATTGATGATATATATTAAATAAGGTGTCGTTAAATAGAAACACACATAACATAATGTTATCTATTGATCAGTTGATGAAAACGTGACCAGCAGCTTGTAGGAACTTAACCTTGTATTTCCCTTAGGAGCAGGAGAGCTCAGTAGTCAATACTTCAATGTTTATGTCACTTTCATAGAACATAAATAACTAATTCACATAAGGAGAATCAATTGTATCTTAATACATTCTGGATTTTATGCCATCCATTTTAGTGGATTTTATGCCATCAACTATACCTCTCTCCATCTTGCCCTCATGTATTAATCACATCCCTCTCCTTTGTTACTAGAACTCTCTATAACTCTTCCCCACAAATATTTCTTCTGCTTCAGATATTTCCCTTCCTTTGATGTATATATCCTCAACCTTCAAGTTCAGCTCCAGAAATAATTCCTGATCACATTTTTGAGATATGTTTCCTTTCTATGCAGTTTCATACCAACTATTATGTTTCTTTACTCATATATATCATAGCCGATATTAAATAAAGAAAAGTGAAAGTATCTATTTCATATTCTGTAAGCACCTCCTGTGTCTGATAGCTTTGTGCCAAGCCACTAGTTTGTACATTGTAGATGTTCAATGTACACATGTAGAATAAATGAATGAATGAAATTATATAAGGTTTAGTCCCTAATTCTGGAGTAGGAAATGGCAACCCACTCCAGTATACTTGCCTGGAAAATTCATGGACAGCAGGACCTGGCAGGTTACACTCCATGGGATCACAAAGAGTCAGACATGACTAAGCATGGACGCCTAGTTCTTAATTAGACACGGGATTACCCACACATCCCCATCTCTGATGATCACAAATACTGTGCATAATTGGGCAGAACCAGCATTTCTGCCACAGTTGGGAACCTCATCATTGAATCAGATCCATGAAATACACATCTGTCTATGCAATTCTAACCAGTCTGTGTGTGTGTGTGTGTGTGTGTGTGTGTGTGTGTGTGTTAGTCACTCAGTTGTGTCCAACTCTCTGAATCCACGGACTGTAGCTTGCCAGGCTCCTCTGTCAGTGGAATTCTCCAGGCAAGATTACTGATGTGGGTTTCCATTCCCTTTTCCAGGGGATCTACTCAAGCCAGGAATCATACCCAGGTCCTCCACAATGAAGGCAGATTCTTTACTGTCTGAGCTACCAAGAAAGCCAAATTCAGTCTATAGCACAGCCTAAACCATACTGCAAAACTGACTGCTCCAATAGGCAGTCATTGGAGTACATATGGCTGCCACCAATGTACACATACCCTCAGTCTGTAACACAAATCCCACTGGCTCTGAACATGACACCACTTTTGTGTTGCTCTGGGTTATGGAGTTTCTGTAACCATCTTATCTGAATGTGTTCTTCAGGTTGCTCTAGTCAGATTTATTATCTTGCTTGAACCTGATCTTAAGTTTCATTCTTAATTATGGCTAATATCAAGACCTGCACCAGCAAAAGGAGCCACCACCACAAATCAAACACTAAAATTTCCTAAGCGTGAAACTCAGTACTATGTTTCTTCATATCAGTGGTTTCTGAAATAAATCTGGCCTTGCTACAGTTCAGTTTAGTTGAGTTCAGTTGCTAAGTCGTGTCCAACTCTTTGAGACCCCATGAATTGCAGCATGCCAGGCCTCCCTGTCCATCACCAACTCCCNTGATTTATACATTCACTTTTGAAGAACATGTGGATTGTTTCCAGTTGTGGGCTATTGAAAATCAAGCTGGTGTAAGAATTAGTGAATCCATTTTTTAATGCATCTAACAGTCGTTTCTGTAATTACTCAAGAGAGGAAAAATTAGGTCTTATCATAAGTGTGTGTTTAATTTCATAAGAAACTGCCAAACAATCTGGCAGAATGGCTGTCAGTCAGTTCAGCTGCTCAATCATGTCCGACTCTTTGTGATCCCAAACATTGCAGCACACCAGGCCTCCCTGTCCATCACCAATGCCTGAAGTTGCTCATTTCTCATTTCCATTAAGTTGGTGATGCCATCCAACCATCTCATCTTCTGTCATTCCCTTCTCCTCTTGCCTTCAATCTTTCCTAGCATCAGGGTTTTTTCCAGTAAGTCAGTTATTCTCATCAGATGGCCAAAAAAATTAGAGCTTCAGCTTCAGCATTAGTCCTTCCAATAAATATTCAGGACTTATTTCTTTAGGATTGGCTGGTTTTATCTCTTTGAAGTCCAAGGAACTCTCAAGACTCTTCTCCAACACAACACTTAAAAAGCATCAATTCTTCAGCGCTCAGCTTTATGGCCCAACTCTCACAGCCATACATAACTATTGTTTGAATATACACACTTTTGTCAGCAAACTAGTGCCTCTGTTTTTTAATATTCTCTCTCAGTTGTCATAGCTTCTCTTCCAAGGAGCAAGTGTCTTTTAATTTCATGGCTACAGTCAGCATCTGCAGAGATTTTGGAGCTCAAGAAAATAAAGTCTGTCACTGTTGCCATTTTTCCCCCATCTAATTGCCATGAAGTGATGGTACCGGATGCCATGATCTTTGTTTTTTGAATGTTGACATTTAAGTAAGCTTTTCCACTCTCCTCTTTCACTTTCATCAGAGGCTCTTTAGTTCCTCCTCATTTTCTGCCATAAGAGTTGTGTTATCTGCATATCTGAAGTTACAGATATTTTTTCCTGCAATCTTGATTCCAGCTTGGGCTTCATCCAGTCTGGCATTTTTCATGTGATTTAGGTCCTGACCATCTGGTTATGTGGAGAAGGACATTGAAACACACTCCAGTATTCTTGTCTAGAGAATCCTGTGGACAGAGGAGCCTGGGGGGCTGCTGTCAATGGTGTCACACAGAGTCGGACACAACTGAAGCGACTTAGCATGTGCGCATGCCTTGGAGAAGGAAATGGCAACCCACTCCAGTATTCTTGCCTGGAGAATCCCAGGGACAGGGGAGCCTGGTGGGCTGCTGTCTATAGGGTCGCATAGAATCAGAAACGACTGAAGCAACTTAGCAGCAACTTTGGTTATAGCCATGGATAGAGTCATCTCTTGTGTTGTTGGAAGTGGATGTTTGCTATGACCAGTGCATTCTCTTGGCACTCTGTTTTCCTTTGCCCTGCTTCATTTTTGTACTCCAAGTCCAAACTTGCCTGTTACTCCAGCTATCTCTTGACTTCTTACTTTTGCATTCCAGTCCCCTATTATGAAAAGGACATCTGTTCTTGATGAAAAAAAAAGAGGAGGAAATATTTTATGATTAAAAGGACCGTCTTCCAGAAGGTCCTGTAGGTCCTCATAGAACCTTTCAACTTCAGCTTCTGTGGCATTAGTGATTGGGGCATAGACTTGGATTACTGTGATAATGAATGGTTTGCCTTGGAGATGAACAGAAATCATTCTGTTGTTTTTTAGATTGCACCCAAGTACTGCATTTTGGCCTCTTTTGTTGACCATCATGACTACTCCATTTCTTCTAAGGGATTCTTGCCCACAGTAGTAGATATAATAGTCGTCTGAATTCAGTTTGCCCATTCTGGTCCATTTTAGTTCACTGATTCCTAAAATGTTGATGTTTATTCTTGCCATCTCCTGTTTGACTCCTTCTGCTTTACCTTGATTCATGGATTCTTTACAGCATCAGACTTTACTTCCATTACCAGTCACATTCACAACTAGCCATTATTTTTGCCTTGGCTCAGCTTTTTCATTCTTTCTGTATCTGTTTCTCCACTCTTCTCCAGTTACATATTGGGCATCTACAGATCTGAAGAGTTCATCTTTCAGTGTAATATATTTTTGTCTTTTGGAGATGAAAATACCAGACCACCTGACCTGCTTTTTGAGAAACCTATAGGCAGGTCAGGAAGCAACAGTTAGAACTGGACATGGGACAATAGATTGATTTCAAATAGGAAAAGGAGTATATCAAGGCTGTACATTGTCACCCTGCTTATTTAACTTCTATGCAGAGTACATAATGACAAATACTGGGCTGGAGGCTGGAATCAAAATTGCTGGGAGAAATATCAATAACCTAAGATATGCAGATGACACCACCTTTATGGCAGAAAGTGAAGAGGAACCAAAAACCTTCTTGATGAGAGTGAAAGAGGAGAGTGAAAAAGTTGGCTTAAAGGTTAACATTCAGAAAACAAAGATCATGGCATTTGGTCCCATCACTTCATGGCAAATAGATGGAGAAACAGTGGAAACAGTGGCTAACTTTATTTTTTAGGACTCCAAAAATCACTTCAGGTGGTGATTGCTGCCATGAAATTAAAAGGCGCTTACTCCTTTGAAGGAAAGTTATGACCAACCTAGATAGCATATTCAAAAGCAGAGACATTACTCTGCCGATTAAGATCCATCTAGTCAACGCTATGGCTTTTCCAGTGGTCATGTATGGATGTGAGGGTTGGACTGTGAAGAAAGCTGAGCACTGAAGAATTGATGCTTTTGAACTGTGGTGTTGGAGAACACTTGGGAATCCCTTTTGCTGCAAGGAGATCCATCCTAAAGGAGATCAGTCCTGGGTGTTCATTGGAAGGACTAATGTTGAAGCTGAAACTCCAATACTTTGGCCACCTGATGCAAAGTGCTGACTCCTTTGAAAAGACCCCGATGCTGGGAAAGATTGAGGGCAGGAGGAGAAGGGGATGACAGAGGATGATACGGTTGGATGGTATCACCGACTCAATGGAAATGAGTTTGGGTAGACTCTGGGAGTTGGTGATGGACAGGGAGGCCTGGCATGCTGCAATTCATGGGGTCGCAAAGTGTCAGACATGACTGAGTGACTGAACTGAACTGTTCATGGGGTTCTCCAAGCAAGAATACTGAAGTGGTTTCTCATTTGCTTCTCCAGTGGAGCACAGTTTGTCAGAACTCTCCACCATGACCCATCTGTCTTCAGTGGCTCTACACAGCATGGCTCATAGTTTCATTGAGTTAGACAAGGCTGTGATTTAAGTGATTAGTTTGGTTAGTTTTCTTTAACTACAGAATCACTGTAGAAATTCATATTGCCATCAGCTGCATGAGAGGTTGAGTTTTTGCACAGCCTCCCTTGTATACTGATTTGCATGAAGTGGTATCTATTTGTGGCTTTAATTTACATTTTTCTAATAGCTAATGGTATTGACCATCTCCCCTAGTGCTAATTTCCCATCCAGATATCCCATTTTGTTAAGTGTTTATTTCTATCTCTGACCATTTTCTAGCCAGCTTGTTTTGTTTTGTTTCCATAATGCTGAGTTTAAAGGGTTCTCTGTATTTTCTAGACACAAATCCTTTTTGGAGTATGTGTTTCACAAATAATCTTCCCAAGTCTGTGGCTTCTTGTTTTCATTCTTTTAAGAGTGTCTTTCAAAGAACAGTGCATTTTACTATTTATGAAGTCTAAGTTATTAGCCCTTTCTTTTCTCACTGTCTTTTTCTGATGATTGAAATAAAAAAAATTCTGAAACAGCCTTTCCCCACGGTGCCCTGCCCCCACAAATTGTTTTCTTTCTTTTCTGTGTCAATTTTAGTTGCAATCAAACATAGTATCAGGAAAGTCAGGTGCAGTCAGTTTGTCTTTTACTAGATTATTTGTGGCCTATAAACAGTTTAAGTGGGGGGGAAAAAGCATATACATTTCTGTTTTAGTGTTCTATTTTCTTATCCTCAATGTATTTCCAAATTAGACAAGGACATTCTTCTCCCACATATTGAAAATATAGTTTAAAGCCAAGCCAACATTTTGATAATCCTTTTTATGGCTTGAAACGATGAGAGCCATCTTGTAGGCAGGTGCCCACGGAGGCTATCACCTGTTTCTATACAGTTACCACTATCATTAGTGTTTCTACAGGTTTTTGAAAAACTGAAAAGTGACCAAAAACATTGTGAAAGACTCAAAATCACAGGTAAGCATATGATGCCCCATTTTAACAGTGGTATGTAAAAGATACATGGGACATTTAACAAATAAGATCTTTTCATTTCATTTCCTTTGACAAGGAGTTAGTAGATGAATGAAATTTGCCAACTTTATGTTAGCAATGGATGCTCTGATATGAGCAAAGTCTAGTTTGGGTTTGGACGAGATATCAACAGTCTTCTGTTTTATGTTTTCTATAGTTTAGTTATAATTTTCATAAAAAAAAACAAAAAGATAATTTCAAACTTCATTTTCAAATCAAAATGTTTAAAAGCTGGTGTTATATTTTTGTTGTTGCTTTGATTTGACACATAACTTGATAGTAGAAAATATGATAATGGTTAGACCTGGTAGAATCAGCTCTACAAGGTAAGCGGCTATTATATTCCTAATCAGAATATCCTCTTTTGTTTGCCCAAAAGACATTTTAATTGCAAGTCACAAACTTTCCATAGTTTCAAAGAGTAATGAAAATGATGGAAAGGAAATGTAATGATGACATGTATCTGTGCAGTATACCCATGCCAATTCAGTGGCTGCTATTTTCAGCTAAGCACTTAAGTCTTTTTAAGAGAACAAAAATGGAGAGAAATTTTCCAGCATAGATGCCCAGTGACAGATGAATGGATAAAGAAGTTGTGGTACATACAAATAATGGGCATAATGAAGTTGAGTGAATTGAAGTGATGTGGATAAACATAGAGCCTGTTATACAGAGTAAAGTCATAAAGAGATAAGCAAATATAGTGGATTAACCCATATATACAGAATCTAGAAAAAAATGGTATGATGAACCTTTTTGCAGGGCAGGAATAGAGAGGCAGATGTAGAGAATAAACTTGTGGACACCATGGGGGAAGTAGAGGATGGAAAAAGTTGAGAGAATAGTGTGGACATATATACACTACCATATAAAAAATAAAGAGTTAATGGGAAGTTGCTGTATAACACAAGAAATTCAGCCCAGTGGTGTTTGAAGACCTACAGGGGTATGACTAGGGAGGGGGTGGGAGTGAGGTTCAAGAGAGAGGAGATATATGTATACGTATGGCTAATTGACCTTGTTGTTTGGCTGAAACCAATAGTACATATTAAAGCACCTATCCTCCTATTAAAAATACATTTATAAAGAAATAGAGAAGCCTTCATTCCTTTAAGGGGTATTGTTTGTTTGCCCAAAATTGTGAATTCAGTTTCCACACAAAGGGAAGGCAATGTGAAGACACAGGAAAGATAGCCATCTACGAAGACTGGGAAATGTTTTCATTTTCCATTACTCAGAAGGAACCCACTCTGCTGACTCCTTGATCTCAGATTTCCAAACTCCAGAGCTATGAGAAAATAGATTTCTGTTGTTTAAGCCACTAACTCTATAATATTTTGTTACACTAGCCCCAGGAAATTAGTGTAAATCATCTCACCTTCTCTATTATACCCAATCTCAAATTATTTTCTGTATACTGTGAAATCTGTTGTTGTGTTCGTTTACCTTTCTAATTCATTGGCGTATAAAACAACACAGTCATTTAGCCTTTCCAGTGAAGGCTGGGACATGCTAGCTTGAGTATCGCAATTGTTCCCATTTTTGCTATGTGAATTCCTACAAAATATGGTCACAATATTCATAAAGGTAAACACTGTACAAGCACTAAATGGATACCAAGTAAAACCATTAATCCACAGGCAAAGTAAAATATGAACTAAAACTCATGATTCCAGCTTGCTTCCAGCATGAAGTACATTTAAATCACAACACTTCAAGTGTTGCAAAAAATAGATGGTCCATTACTGTGGACTGTAAATCATAGTCACCAGTATAACTGATCAAGGAAAAACAAAAGAAAACAATGACAACAAAAACAGTGGCAGGAATAATGAAAAGCAGATAATACATGCTGTATCTATTTGACACTAAAATGCATCTAGCCTCTGTTTTCTGGCCACCAACTGATTCTGCATTAATTTTGCAAGTTTTTCTGCAGGAGACCCCAGTTCAATTCCTGGGTCGAGAAGATCTGCTGGAGAAGGGATAGGCTACCCACTTTTGTATTCTTGGGAATCCCTTTTGGCTCAGCTGGTAAAGAATCCACCTGCAATGCCGGAGACCTGGGTTAGATTCCTGGGTTGGGAAGATCCCCTGGAGAAACAGCTCTCCACTCCAGTATTCTGGCCTGGAGAATTCCATGGACTATAGGGTCACAAAGAGTTGGACACAACTGAGTCACTTTCACTTTCACTTTCTCACTCATGTCAAACCT
Source organism: Neotragus pygmaeus (assembly GCA_006410875.1). Lineage (NCBI taxonomy): Eukaryota > Metazoa > Chordata > Mammalia > Artiodactyla > Bovidae > Neotragus > Neotragus pygmaeus. The sequence continues at coordinate 1,343,183 of SJYV01031390.1, forward strand.
CAGATATGTCACATTCCACACAGGAGCTTCTTAGGAAGTCAAGCTACCAGTGCTCAAACCAGGACGTGAGTGTGTGAATGTCCTATATATGTAGGCCTTTGTTGCCTTTCCTTTGTTTGCTTTATTGAACTGGTCAGAACTTTTACTACCAGGGTAAAGGAGTGGTCAGAGAGCCTACTGTTCCCAGTCTTCAAGGGCAGTGTTCAATCTTCCACCATTAAATGCTATGTAATGGCAACTGTAGCCTGACTTTTTGTTTGCTTTTTTATGGTCTTTATCAGCTGGATTTTTTTTTCTTCACTAAGTTTGCTAAGAAGTTTTTATCATGAACGTGAGTTGAATTTTGTCAAATACTTTTTCTGCATGAATTGATACAAAAATGTGACTTTTCTTCTAAGACTTAATATGATAAGTCAAGACATGCAATTTTTTAATACTGAAGCAACTTTACATTCCTGGAATAAATTAGAAACTTGGTATTGCACTATTATTCTTGTTTCATATTGATACATTAAATTTGCTGATATCTACTGGAATCAGCCATGAACAGTTGCTCCTGGAAAGCTCTTAGTCTTCTCCATTCTGTAGGACACTTCCAGGACTATCATTCTCTTTTTTCATTTCCCTCTCCATCTTAAATTTTTACTTCCCTTGCCACTCCTTTGAGAAAGTAGAGCACCACCAACTTCCTGTCACATACACAAGCAAGCATACAACTTATCAGTCATGTTTGCCACTCTGTTTTGTCCCTGCAGAGAATGGATAACTTATTTTGTTTAAGGTATCATCTCACCACACCTTCAACATTGGTTTCTTTCCAACAGCAGAGGTATATGTTTGAGCCGTTGATCCTGACATACTCAATTCCTTTTTTTTTTCAATTTTTAATATTGAACAATAGTTGATTTACAATAGTTGATTTCTGCTATACAGTAAAGTGATTCAGTTATATACATATATGTCTCTGTGTGTGTATATATGTTATTTTTTAAAATATTCTTTCCCATTATGGTTTATCATAGAATATTGAATATATTTCTCTGTGTTGTGTTTGTTTGTTTTGGCTGTGCTGGGTCTTTGTTGCTTTTTGTGTGCGCTTTCTCTAATTGCAGTGAGCAGGGGCTACTCTTTATCATGGTACACAGGCTTCTCATTGTGGTGTCTTCTCTTGTTGTGGAGCACAGGCTCTAGGTACACAGGCTTCAGTCATTGCAGCACATGGGCTAGGATGTTGAGGCTCAAGAGCTCTAGAAAGTGGGCTCAGTAATTTTAATGCAGGGGCTTGTTTGCTCTGTTCAGTTCAGTTCAGTCACTCAGTCGTGCCCGACTCTTTGCGACCCCATGAATCGCAGCACTCCAGGCCTCCCCATTCATCACCATCTCCCAGAGTTCACTCAGACTCATGTCCATCAAGTCCGTGATGCCATCCAGCCATCTCATCCTCGGTCGTCCCCTTCTCCTCCTGCCCACAATCCCTCCCAGCATCAGAGTCTTTTCCAATGAGTCAACTCTTCACATGAGGTGGCCAAAGTACTGGAGTTTCAGCTTTAGCATCATTCCTTCCAAAGAAATCCCAGGGCTGATCTCCTTCAGAATGGACTGGTTGGATCTTCTTGCAGTCCAAGGGACTCTCAAGAGTCTTCTTCAACACCACAGTTCAAAAGCATCAATTCTTCAGCGCTCAGCCTTCTTCACAGTCCAACTCTCACATCCATACATGACCACAGGAAAAACCATAGCCTTNTCTTGCAGTCCATGGGACTCTCAAGAGTCTTCTCCAACACTTAATTACTTAGTAGTAAATAAAGAAGTTATGTAAAGGGAAGATAAATGAGAGAGACTATATGGTCAGAGAAAAAAGAAAATTCTAAAAGATCACAAATCAGTGAACTTGTACAGCTACCCTAGTTTCAAAATGGCTTATCAGTTTCTGGTTAAGGACCATCTCTGCTCCTGGGCTTGGGTTCTGAGGGGTGCTCTGGTATCCTCCAAATAAAGTCATCTCCTAATTAAATCATCCTAATGAGACATCCGAATTTAAAAATAGAGCAGTGTGCTCTCTAAACACAGGCCCATGGATGTGATGAGATCAACTTTGGTAAACATCTTTCTTCTTATGGAGCTTCCAACTGCATAAAGTATGGATTTTCCAAAAGAAGCCCAACAAGAGAGGATCATACAGGATGAGTCACTGAAGACTCTGGCAAAGGATTGTAGAAGATCACAATCAATGGAAAAATCTTGGTGGGGTTGTGAGACTGGGCTTCAGGCTCCTCTCAAGTCATGATAACAAATCCTCTAAACAGCCATGGGTCAACATAACTGCCCAGTAACTTCCCTGTGGGTGATGACCCCTAGGCAGATGATGCTGTAAAGAGTGTCCATCTGAGGGATACATGTGAGGAAACGACCCGTGAGGAAGTATGTGTCTGAGATAGAAGCCAGGTGGTCTGTTCTCTAGAAGATAAACAAGGCGGAGCCCTTTAAGTGACTAGAATGTGGGAAGATGGGGTTAGAAGCACAGTTTGGGGCATCATCTAAATACCTGCAGAAAAAGAGATTGGGTTCCTTCTGTTGTTTTTGAAAGAGTCGAGATATAGAACAGACAGATTTTAGCTCAAAAGAAGGAACATATCCAGAGTTTAAAGAGCTTAAGCTGATGGCATGGACAGCCTGGTGATGGAGAATGCTGCCACTGGTGTGTCCAAGCTCACACCCCATCTGGTGAATAAGGTAGAGGGTGACCAATATCAGATAGACTCTGAGGTGCTTTCTTACTTACAGCTGCTATGATTCCTTGAGTCTGAACCCAGAGCAGCTCTGAGCATTTGTGGATCAGCATTCTGTGAGGTAGGCAAGAGATGGATACTGACAAAAGTCCATATAATCAAAATGATGGTTTTTCCAGTAGTCATGTGTGGATGTGAGAGTTGGACCACAAAGAAGGTTGAGCACTGAAGAATTAGTGCTTTTGAATTGTGGTGCTGAAGAAGATTCTTGAGAGTCCCTTGGACAACAAGGATATCAAATCAGTCAATCATAAAGGAAATCAACCCTGGATATTCATTGGAAGGACTGCTGCTGAAGCTGATAACTCCAATACTTTGGCCATCTGATGTGAAGAGCCAACTCATTTGAAAAGACCCTGATGCTGGGAAAGACTGAGGGCAGGAGGAGAAGGGGACAATAGAGGATGAGATGGTTAGATGGCATCACCAACTCAATGAATGTGAATCTGAGCAAACTCTGGGAGATATTGGACGACAGAGGAGCCTGGTTTGCTGCAGTCCTTAGGGTTGCAAAGAGTCATACATGACTTAGCGACTGAACACCAACAACAGCCACTCTCTCTCCATCGGGTGGGCAAGGATTCTGTTTCACGCCCCATGCCTCCATTTTCCTAGGTGTTGTACGGTATGTATCATTTTCCCTCTGTGGTTCGATGGTTTAGAAAATGGTTTCTGGCTCTAATATGTCCTTGGGTTTTGACCTTAAACAAAACTTTTCACCCATCTGTTCCCTCCTAGTTAAGTGAGGACAAAGGACCCACGCCCTTGAGGTTCTGGTGAGTAGAGTACTGTGGCTGGCACACACCAGGTATTCAATCGATGCCAACAATTCTCTTCTGAACACATCTAGCCACAACACCATGTCAGTATCAGGATGACTTTTAATAATTATAAATTACTAATTTTAATAATTACATGCATTTTTAAAAATCTTTGAGTTGGTTTCCTAGGTAATAGCTGGCTTCATTTGAGATCTTAAAATGCCAGGTACCACGCTAGAGCTTTATGTGTGCATTCTGTCAGGAAGTTAACTATTATTTCTATTTTATAGAGGGGGAAAGAGAGACTCAGTAAGGTGAAGTCATCTGTCCAACTAGATTACACAGCTGGTGTGGGGACAGGGTGGGACAGGGACACTTCTGAGACCAGCTGAGCCAAGCCAGAACTCCAGGTGTTGGTTTGACGCCAGCTCCTGGCTGCTGGGTTCCTCATGGCTCAGCCAGAGGCCTCCATCAGGAGCGAGGCTGGTTGTTCCGAGGCTGGGGCTGGATTACGATGGGGCTGGCTGGGCCTTCTTTGCAGGGCTCCTGTTCAACAGACCAGCCGGCTCAGACCCCACACCGTGTGGCACAGTGGGCTCTCCCTGTTACAGGGCCCAGGGCCCCAGCCCGTGTGTGCAGATGCACATGCTACAAGATGGAAAGTGAGTGCCCGCACAGTCCCGGGGCTTTCTGACTTGAAGCCAAACAAATTCACTCAAGCTCATTTGCCAGCTGCCTTAACCCACCTCCCTCCTATACCTAGCTTATCCCGCCTTCCAAGTTCCTTAGTTGTTACAAGCTTATCACAAAAGTAAATCAAAATGTTCTCAAGAGGAGAAGAAAAGATAAAAGCAAAAAATGCAACATCCCCAAGAGAGAAATATTTTTTATGGTTTCACAACTCTAGCAACTCTGTCTTTAAAAAAAAAATCCATTATTTAATTTTAGTACCATGGAGGTGCTAGTGATGAGTAATGGCTCCTCTTCTACCTTCTAGTATTTCTAAAATATTAATACTGGTTGGATACCTCTCCTAAGGGGAAGCGGGAGTTGAATCTTTTATAGGCTCCTGAGCCCTATTCACATACTATGCATTTATTGCATTACTACCAATCATATGCTCTGGGCTTTTCAAACTATATCTGCACCAAAGGACGGAGATCACGCAGTAGGTGGAAAGGGTAAAATGTGTTGCTAAATAGTCCCTTTCTCATTATTTTCTTCGTCTAAGTCTTTACGCTTTCATTATCCACTGAGACACACCTCTTGACTACACTAGACTTGGGCTGTGAATCACGAATAGAATCTGCAGCGAGGCATCAGACTTCATAGCTGCTTCCCCTTACATCAAATGCCCATCAAAGCTAACGGCAGTTCATTTCATCCGTAGCTGCAAATTGCCGATGTGAAGCTTTGGACACTGAGCCCCAGCCCATTTACTCTTGAGCGGGTCAAGATTTGGTGTCTGTGTGTGTGGCATGTGCACATGGCATATGTATATGTGCCTCACCGATCTTTATACTCGGGGTCAAAGAGAAGAAGAAATGAGGTTGTTTCAGAATACACTAAACACGGTACTGTAAATTGCTGTATTAGCAAACGAACTTTTTTAAAATGAAAAATCAGGCTTGTTTTATTCCTCTTTATAAAACTGACACCTGTACACTAAGAAAAAGTTGGAAAGAAAAGCCAAGGTAAGAGGTAAAAACCAAGACAAAGGAAAAAGAGATATTTGATGATGATATCCCCTCAATAGTTACAATTATTTTACCATTATAAATTAGTCTTTTAAATGCACACAGTTGCATAAATATATTTTACTGATATTTTTTAAAATTTGGGACAATTATAGATTCACATGCAGTTGCAAGAAATACTCTTTACCCCTTTTCCCCCAAAGGTACCATTTCATAAAACTATCGTACAATTGCATGATCAGGATACTGACATTGATGCAACTCAATGATCTTATCAGAGCTCCATTTATTTGTGTGTCTGTGTGTTCATTTAGTTCTGTGTCATTGTGTCACATGTGTAGGTACATGTATCTGTTACCACCATTAAGCTACAGAACAACTCCATCACCCGGGGATCAAGTTGCTGTTTTATAAACATGCTCACCTCTCTCCCATATATCACTTCTCCCTCATATCCATAGATCCTACAACCACTAACCTGTTCTCTGTTTCAATAATTCTGTCATTTAGGAAATATCATATAAATGAATTCATACTCAGCATGATATTCTGGAGATTCTTCCAGTCATTGTGTATCAGTAATTCATTACTTTTATTGCTGAGCAGTGTTCCATGGATCAGTGTATAGACCGTAGTTTAACCATTCACCTGTTGAAGGACGTCTAGGTTGCTTGCAGTTTTTGGCAATTATGAACAAAGCTACTATCAGGTGCTATAAACATATATAGACAGGAACCTGAGCATTCATTTTTCTGGGATAACTATCCAGGAGTGCAACCACTGTGTCTTATGGTAACTGCATGTTTTACAACAAACTGTCAAGCTGGTTTCCAGAGTGGCTGCACTATTTCACATCCCCACCAGCCATGTCTGAATGATCCAGTTTCTTGCATTCTCACCAGCAATTGTTGTAGTTACTAATTCTTTTTAATCCATTCTAGAAGATGTGTACTGACAGCTTATCATGGCTTTAATTTGTATTTCCCTCATGGATAATGAGGTATAATATCCTTCCATGTGCTTATTTGCCATCTGTATATCCTCTCTGGTGGAATGTCTGTTAATGCTTTTTGCCCATTTTCTAATTAGGTTGATTGGGACTTTGCTGTTGAATTTTGAAAGTTCTTTGTATATTCTAGATGCTAATCCTTTGTAAGATATGCAATTTGTAGCTATTTTCTTTTATTTTATAGCTTGTCTTTTCATCCTCTTCAAAGAACATTTCATAGGCCAGAAGTTTAATATTTTGATAACTGCAATCACATAAAACTAACCAAAACTAATCGTGTTCACATGGACCACAGCCTTGTCTAACTCAATGAATCCATGAGCCATGCCATGTGGGCCACCCAAGACAGAAGGGATATGGTGGAGGGTTCTGACAAAATGTGGTCCACTGGAGAAGGGAATGGCAAATCACTTCAGTATTCTTGCCTTGAGAACCCCATGAACAATATGAAAAGGCGAAAAGATAGGACACTGAAAGATGAACTCTCCAGGTTGGTAGGTGTCCAATATGCTACTGGAAAAGAGTGGAGAAATAACTCCAGAAAGAATGAAAAGATGGAGCCAAAGCAAAACAATGCCCAGTTGTGGATGTGACTGGTGATGGAAGTAAAATCCAATGCTGTAAAGAGCAATATTACATAGGAACCTGGAATGTCAGGTCCATGAATCAAGGCAAGTTGGAAGTGATCAAACAGGAGATGGTAAGAGTGAACATCGACATTTTAGGAATCAGTGAACTAAAATGGACTGGAATGGGTGAACTTAATTCGGAAGACCATTATATCTATGACTGTGGGCAAGAATCCTTTAGAAGAAATGGAGTAGCCATCATAGTCAACAACAGTCCAAATGCAGTAGTTGGATGCAATCTCAAAAACGACAGAATGATCTCTGTTTGCTATCCAAGCAAACCATTCAATATCACAGTAATCCAAGTCTATGCCCTGACCAGTAATGCTATAGAAGCTGAAGTTCTATGAAGCTGAATAGTTCTATGAAGACCTACAAGACCTTCTAGAACTAACACCCAAAAAAGATGTCTTTTTCATTATAGAGGACTGGAATGCAAATGGAAGTCAAGAAATACCTGGAGTAATAGGCAAATATGGCCTTAGAGTACAAAATGAAGCAGGGCAAAGGCTAACAGAGTTTTGCCAAGAGAATACACTGGTCATAGCAAACATCCTCTTCCAACAACACAAGAGAAGACTCTACACATGGACATCACCAGTTGGTCAATACCGAAATCAGATTGATTATATTCTTTGCAGCCAAAGATGGAGAAGCTCTATACAGTCAGCATAAACAAGACCAGGAGCCGGCTGTGGCTCAGATAATGAACTCCTTATTGAAAATTTCAGTCTTAAGTTGAAGAAAGTATGTAAAACCACTAGACCATTCAGGTTTGACCTAAATCAAATCCCTTATGATTATACAGTGGAAGTGATAAATAGATTCAAGGGATTAGATCTGATAGACAGAGAGCCTGAAGAACTATGAATGGAAGTTTGTGACATTGTACAGAGGCAGTGATCCAGACCATCCCTAAGAAAAAGAAATGTAAAAAGGCAAAATGGTTGTCTGAGGAGGCCTTACAGCTATGAAAAGAAGAGAAGTGAAAGCAAAGGAAAAAATGAAAGATATATTCATTTGAATGCAGAGTTCCAAAGAATAGCAAGGAGAGATAAGAAAGCCTTCCTCAGTGATCAGTGCAAAGAAACAGAGGAAAACAACAGAATGGTATGGACCTAACAGAAGCAGAAGATATTAAGAAGAGGTGGCAAGAATACACAGAAGACTATAGCTTTGACTGTATAAATCACAACAAACTGGAAAATTCTTCAAGACATGGGAATACCAGACCACCTGACCTGCCTCCTGAGGAATCTGTATGCAGGTCAAGAAGCAACAGTTAGAACTGGACACAGAACAACAGACTGGTTCCAAATAGGAAAAGGATTGGTTCCAAATATACAAGGATATATATCGTCACCCTGCTTATTTAACTTATATGCAGAGTACATCATACGAAATGCCAGGCTGGATGAAGCACAAGCTGGAATCAAGATTGCTGGGAGAAATATTAATAATCTTAGATATGCAGATGACACCACCCTTATGTGAAGATGAACCAAAGAGTCTCTTGATGAAAGTGAAAGAGGAGAGTGAAAAAGTTGACTTAAAACAACACATTCAGAAAAATAAGATCATGGCATCTAGTCCAAGCACTTCATGGCAAATAGATGGGAAAATAATGGAAACAGTGACAGATTTTATTTTGCGGGGGAGGGGTCCAAAATCACTGTAGATGAAATTAAGAAGATGCTTGCTCCTTGGAAGAAAAGCCAACCTATACAGCATATGACAAAGCAGAGACATTGCTTTACCAACAAAGGTCTGTCTAGTCAAAGCTATGGTTTTTCCAGTAGTCATATATGGATATGAGAGTTGGATTATAAAGAAAGCTGATTGCTGAAGAATTGATGCTTTTGAACTGTGGTGTTATAGAAGACTCTTGAGAGTCCCTTGGACAGGTAGGAGATCCAACCAGTCCATCCTAAAGGAAATCGGTCCTGAATATTCATTGGAAGGACTGATGCTGAAGTGAAACTCCAATACTTTGGCCACCTGATGGGAAGAACTGACTCATTGGAAAAGACCCTGATGCCAGGAAAGACTGAAGGTGGGAGAAGAAGGGGACAACAGAGGATGAGATAGCTGGATGGCACACTGACTTAATAGACATGAGTTTAAGTGAACTCCAGGAGTTGGTGATGGACAGGGAGGCCTGGTGTGTTGCAGTCCATGGGGTTGCAAAGAGTCAGACATGACTGAGTGGCTGAACTGAAAGGTTCTGTTTGCCAAATTTTACTTTTAGGAATCTTGTTCTCTGTGTCAAGTCTAAGAACTTTTTGCCTGCCCTTCAATCCATAAGGTTTCCTCCCATTTTTTTTCTTGAAGATTTAAAGCCTTACATTTTACATTTACATCCATAATCTCTTCTAAGTTTACTTTTGTGTTAGGCATGAGGCTTAAACTGAAATTCATCTTCTGCTTACAAATATCCAATGGGCTCAGCACCATGTGCTGAAGGAGCTAACTCTCCTCCACTGAGCTGCTTTTGCATCTCTATTAAGAATCAGTCGGCCATATCCGTGTGACTCTCTTTCCTGGTTCTCTATTCTGTTCCATCAATCTATGTGTCTTTTTCCCTGCTTTACCATCTTGTCTTGATTACTGTGGCTACACAGTCTTAACATCGGGGTGATTGAGTAAAAGAGTGATTCCTCCCACTTTACTTGTCTTTTTCAAGATTGTTTAGTTCTCCTAAACAATCTCTAAAAGCGGCCTGTGCCTCTCCACATCAATTTTAGAATGAGCTTGTTTATGCCTAGAGAAAAGCTTGCTGGGATTCTTTAAAAATAAGAATTGCATTAAAGCATAAACAGATCTTTATATTTTTAACATATGATATCATGAGCATTTTCCCTCTTATTATAACTCCTTTTTATGCATCCACATTTAACAACCATTTCGGTAATAAGGGGCATTTGATTCTTTTCAATTATGATTACTGTGAACAAAGCTACCAAGAATTATCTTGCAAGAGAAGAAATTCTCTGCATTTTGGAGTATTTCCTTAGGTTAGATTCCCAGAAGTGGCCTTACTCAAACAAAGAGGAAGAACAGTCTTACAGTTTCTTCTATTTGGCTGTTCTCTCACATATGTTTCCCTATATGTGAAAACATTACCATTAGCTTTAAAATTTCATTTTGTTATGACTTTGAATGTCACAGTAGGAAAGATGTCCATCAATGAAGAAAAGGGACATTGTAGGAATGGTGAAGGACAGTCATCCCTGCAAGAGGATGCTGATTGTAATACCACCTGGCTCAACTCTTCAATGTGGTGCCAAACACACCTGCTCTTAGGTAATCCTCCCAACTATCCAGAGAAGGCAGGTAAGGAAAATCAATTCCTGTTTCACCTACTTTAGGACAATGATGTTACTAAAATGTTTTTAAAGTCTCTTTTCATCCTGAAGAAGAAAGATTTAGTTAAGTCATTTTCTTTTTACCCATGAAAAGAGACAGAAACAAATGGACCAGCTTCATTTATCTCCTTATTGTTTTGGCTGTGAAAATGGCTGTTATCGGAGATGGCTCTGAATGGGAGGTGAGAAATACTGGCCCAGCGCAGTAATCAATGACAACTTGGGAGGGCTGACACGGTTCCATTTATGTTTCTATCCTTCCTAATCGGGTTTTCTCCTTTTTCTCTAATGGAAGCAGAGGTTCCATGGAGAGATAGAAAAACAACATGTTTTCTTTTCATGCAGTCACTTTGCTTTTAAAACTGTGTTGGACCTGCATTGCTAACAGCAAGCATGATCAGCCTTGCATTGTCAGTCTTAAAAGCCTAAGTTTTCCTTCTGAGGACTTAGAACAGGGATGACCCCTGGGGCCATGTCAGGGTGCACTTAAATCCCTGTATCCTACATGGCTGCAGCATAAGAAAGCCCAAGGCCACCCATGGGCCATACCAACATAGCACTGTGAAAAACCTGTCTTCATACATGCAAATGTTGGGATCAGATGTTCTTGAGGATTGTAAGGTGGAGAATCCCTCAAACCATAAATACCAGAAATGCATGGAAAAAAACTTCTTGTGTGAAAGGCAGCTTTCTAATGGAAGCATTCAGTGCTGCCTCTCCATTGTTGGAGGAGGAGGTGGCAAGCAGTGGAGAAGTTGGTATTAGTAAAGTGCCTGCTTTGGGACATGCACCTTAGCAGGGGCTTATCTTATATATGAATTTTCATATTCTAAAGAGGCATTGTTAGTCTCATTTCATAGAGGACACAGTGGAACTAAAAAGCTAGAGCAAATTTTCCAAGAAAAGCTGTCAAACAAAGTGAGGCTGGTCTGATGCCAGGTTGAGTTCTTTCCCTACCACGCCTTGGTGAAGATGTGGAGAGAGCCAGAAAAGAAGTTAGTGGTTTGAGTGAGAAGAGCAGCTAGAACAATAATAAATCAGTGAAGTGACATGAGGGCCCTCAAGTTCTCTGTTTTTGAACATCACTCTAGCACAAATGAATGGATTCAGAGGTTGTAGAAAAGGGTCTCAGGGAGACTTGCTGGCTCCCACTGAGGATAAGTTTCCTACCATCCATCCTGCAGAGAACCAGAGTCTTCTCTCAAAGAACAGCACCCGCAGCCCCAGCAGAGAAGAGGGTCACACAAACCATCTCTGTTGTGGGATCAGGGTGCACAACCAGCACGCAGAGCTGGGGTTCAAGTCCTTGCTCAGCCACTTAACTGTGTGCATGTCAGAGAACATGCTGCAAAATCTTTCTAAGCCACAGCTCTCCCCTATTGTAAATTGGGGATAATCTCCACCCGGGGGATTTGCTCCAAAGATAAGAATGAGATAATGCAGGAAAAGAGCTGGCACCTAGAGTGGCTCAACATGGCCGAGCAGGGTAGTTGCCATCTACGCTGCTGCCCTTCCTCAGGCACAGCTTCCACAGCTGCCTGCTGGCTGAGGGCCGATGATGCTCCAGTTCACAGTGCCGCCCACCAGGGCAGAGCACGGGCACTCAGTAGATGACCCAGGTGGCTAGCTATGTGCCCTCTGACACATACACCCCCCCACAGATAGCCCTGTTTCGGCCAAATCTCCTTCCACAAAGCCCAAGGACACGGCTCCATTCTCTCCTTAAGGGAAGTGGTTTCTGGGTTCTTTGTGAGGACACGTGCACCGTTTAAACTCTGCACAGAAAATCAGACCTGCACCTTTCAGATGCGTGGCTTCCTGTGTGATTGACGCAAGTCTCTTCTTGTCCACTCACTGGGCACCTGTCAGGGCAACCATGCACAGTGTACACTTTTGGTGCCACCCAGAAATGGAAATTCCAGCAGTCTCCTGGAATTTACTGCCTTGGGAGGGCTCAGGTGGCACAGCAAATATCCACTGAGGAAGGCATTTCAAGCTCGCTGCAGAATGTGGCAATCGGGAGCAGCCAGATGCAGGCCTGTCCCTGCGATTAACCAGGGACACGCGGGTCCTGCCAGCGCCTCGCCTACATTTCTTCTTTGGATTTGGTTTGGGGGAAATAACTTCTCTGAGATGTGTTCTGTATGTGTCAAGGGCATGTAGCTAGATGCCTGGGTCACCCGGTGAGTGCATGTGATCTGCCTTAATGGGCAGCGCTGTGCTCTTTGTGTGGAGAGAGGGTTGGAAAATCACACAAAGCATCATACGCAAGATTTTGTCCTGTGACGATAGCCAGAAATGCCAAAAAGACACTGGGATCATTTTGAGCAATTCTTCCAAAAGCCACAACTCCAAACAGCTGGAGGAAGAACACCCCACATTCCCTGTTTTCCTCCCATTCTCCTCGGAGTTGAGTCCACTAACCGGCCCCGGGCATGTAACTGGTTCTGAGTAGTTCCCCATCGGGTACTGGGGGCGTGCAGGGGAGGAACACTGTGGGCACAGAAGCAGCCAGCCCTGCATATACAAAGTGTTTCCAAGGGCTCAGGAGCACAGAGGAGGTTGTCACCGGATATGTGCTGGGCCAGATGCTGAACACAGCATAATAGTGGCCAAGGCGTATGCTGGTTGGTGTCGGGCTCAAGGCTTTAGGTGGCTTAACCATCGCATTTGACTATCACTTGGAGGGTTTCTGAGAGACTGTATTCTTGTACTTAAGGGCTTCCCTAGTGGTGCAGAGGTTAAAGCATCTGCCTGTAATGTAGGAGACCTGGGTTCAATCCCTGGGTCAGGAAGATCCCCTGGAGAAGGAAATGGCAACCCACTCCAGTATTCTTGCCTGGAGAATCCCGTGGATGAGCTTGGTGGGCTACAGTCCACGGGTCACAAAGAGTCGGACATGACTGAGAGACTTCACTTTCACTTTCACTTTAATCCTATATGCTTTTCTCTTTCCATCATCAAATAAACTCCATGAGGTCAGTGGTTTTATTACCCATATTTTACAGAATGGGAAATTTATCCCAATTTTATAGAACAGCAAACTGAGGCTCAAGGCAGTTAAGAATTTTGACCAAGTTCCTATCAGCAGTAGCCTAGATGAAACACCTATGATTTATTACACGCTTATGTCCCAGCCACTTCCCTGGTGGCTCAGACAGTAAAGCGTTTGCTTGCAGTGAGGGAGACCTGGGTTCAATCCCTGGGTTGGAAGATCCCCTAGAGAAGGAAATGGCAACCCACTCCAATACTCTTGCCTGGAAAATCCCATGGATGGGGGAGCCTGGCAGGCTGCAGTCCATAGGGTCGCAAAGAGTTGGACATGACTGAGCAACTTCACTTTTCACCTTCTTATGTCCCAGCAGGGCTAAATACTTAAAATGTACTACCTCATATCACCCTCCCCAAAACTTTATCAACTAGAGTCCTTATCTCCATTTTACAGGCCAAAACAAACTAAGGCTTAGGTTAAGAAAACTTCCCTGGGGTTCACTTAAGCCTTTCTATCCACTGAATTTTTGCTCTGAATCACTATATTAACCAATCAGATCAATAATCTGCAACGAGATTAACCAAATAAGGATAGTCCTACCTCAAACCTACCCTTGAGGTCACCAACAGGAGAAGACTGAGAAATGGTCAGGGCAGCTGTTTCAGCAAGCTTAGTGATTATGTGGTAACAAGAGGGGATCCCATCAATTGCTCAGCAATTAGCCATTATGAGAAGATGGGGAAAAAAATCCAATTGACTGGTAGAGCAGGAAGCATTTTAAATGTCACCACAGTGAGAGAAATATTTGAAGATTTGTCTTCATAATGGTTAACTAATTGCAATCTTCAAATTTTATTGCCTTGGAAAAATAACTCAATTCAAGAGACAGAGTATTAACACTTGAGGCTATTTCCTCCTTTGTCTTAGTTAGCATCAAAGGGAGGCACGTGGGTGGATCAAATCCCTATAATCTAAGGAGAGCCCTCTCCCAGTGACAGCCCCCTTGAGGCAGTGTCAATGCACTATCCATTATTTTATCGTCTGTATGAACTTATTTAGCACTGTGTGGGGACATATGCGATTTACTCAAAACACGTTGGCTAAATTGAATTTGAATTGCAAAGGAATGTTGGGGTCTGTCTCCCAATGCTGTGTTCCCTTCAAGTGAAACACTAGAGATGTATATGCATCATGACTTTGGTGCAAATATATTGAGGGGAGCAGTAGATTTCTTTAGCTAGAAGAGGCGTCTTCTGTGATCAACCCTCCCACCTGGCTCATGACAAAGAGCTAATGCTGCAGGCCTCCTGCCGTGACAGCCCTCCACTTGCATGGGATGTGCTTCTGGCCAAATCACACCTGTTTCTCTGGCCTCAGTATTTCTCTGACCGTGGAGAGATGGCTTCAGTTCAGTCGCTCAGTTGTGTCTGACTCTTTGTGACCCCATGGACTGCAGCACACCAGGCTTCCCTGTCCATCGCCAACTCCCGAAGCTTGCTCAAACTCATCTCCATCTAGATAGTGATGCCATCCAACCATCTCATCCTCTGTCGCCCCTTCTCCTCCCACCTTCAATCTTTTCCAGCATCAGGTTTTTCCCAATGAGTCCATTCTTGACAACAGGTGGCCANGCCAACTCCCGAAGCTTGCTCAAACTCATCTCCATCTAGATAGTGATGCCATCCAACCATCTCATCCTCTGTCGCCCCTTCTCCTCCCACCTTCAATCTTTTCCAGCATCAGGTTTTTCCCAATGAGTCCATTCTTGACAACAGGTGGCCAAAGTATTGGAGTTTCAGCTTCATCATCAGTCCTTCCCATGAATATTCAGGACTGTTTCCTTTAGGATTGACTGGTTGGATCTCCTTGCAGTCCAAGGGACTCTCAAGAGTCTTTTCCAACATCAAAGTTCAAAGGCATCAACTCTTTGGCACTCAGCTTTCTTTATAGGCCAACTCTCACATCCATACATGGCTATTGGAAAAACCATAGCTTTGACTAGATGGACCTTTGTCAGCAAAGTAATGTCTTTGCTTTTTAATGTGGTGTCTAGGTTGGTCATAGCTTTTCTTCCAAAAATGGTGCCTTTTAATTTCATAGCTGCAGTCACCATCTGCAGTGATTTTGGAGTTAAAAAAAGAAAAAAATCTGTCATTGTTTCATTATTTCCCCCTCTATTTGGCATGAAGTGATGGGACTGGATGGCATGATCTTAGTTTTCTGAATGCTGAGTTTTAAGCCAGATTTTTCACTCTTCTCTTTCACTTTCATCAAGAGGATCTTTAGTTCTTTTTCAGTTTCTGCCATAAGGGTGGTGTCATCTGCATATCAAGATGACTGATATTTCTCCCAGCAATCTCGATTCCAGCTTGTGCTTTATCCAGCCTGGCATTTCTCAGGATGTACTCTGCATATAAGTTAAATAAGCAGGGTAACAATATACAGCCTTGACGTATTCCTTTCCCAATTTGGAACCAGTCTGTTGTTCCATGTCTGGTTCTAACTTGCTTCTTGACCTGCATACACATTTCTCAGGAGACGGGTAAGGTGGTGTGATATTCCTATCTCTTGAAGAATTTTCCACAGTTTGTTGTNCTTTAGAATGGACCGGTTGGATCTCCTTGCAGTCCAAGGGACTCTCAAGAGTCTTCTCCAACACCACAGCCTTGCTACAGTACTGGGTTAATGGGGCCTGGAGGCCCTGGGGCAAGGAATTTTATGAAAGTAAGTTCTGACTTTCTACCCTCATGGGGAGGCAGAGAATTATGAAGTTTGGATTTCTCTAAACTTAGGAAGGGTTTTCAGATATATATGAATGGCTCAATTCCCTGAGTCAGGAAGATTCCCTGGAAAAGGAAATGGCAACCCACTCCAGTATTCTCGCCTGGAGATACCATGGACAGAGGAGCTTGGTGGGCTACAGTCCATGTGGTCACAAAGAGTCGGACGTGACTAATGTCACATGAATACACATATGATGGCCCAAAAGAATGAGCTATGTCCACTTTACAACCTGAAAATTAGGAGGCATAGGGTAAATGCCACAGCAAACATGAATAAACGCTATACTTCTTTAGAACTGATTATTGACCTATTAATTTCTTGCTCTATCCTCTGTTTCCACACTTTAT
This sequence comes from Neotragus pygmaeus, assembly GCA_006410875.1. Lineage (NCBI taxonomy): Eukaryota > Metazoa > Chordata > Mammalia > Artiodactyla > Bovidae > Neotragus > Neotragus pygmaeus. The sequence goes on from SJYV01031390.1 coordinate 1,359,556, forward strand.
TGGCACAGGTTGCTCTAGTAAGATTTACTATCTTGCTTGAACCTAATCAGAAGTTTCATTCTTATCAAGACCAACACCAGCAACAGGAAGAACCACCACAAATCAAACACTAAAAATGCCTAAGTGTGAAACACAGTGCTTTCTCTACATTATAATGATTTATTCCTTGGCAATGACCCTGACCAGTGGACACCATATGGTACATATACAAACATTATTTTCTTTTGTGATTTTACAGATAGGGAAAATGAGGACCCAAGGTCAAAATTGTGGCACAAACAACAAAGTGGCCAAGTCCATTTCATATTTGTTATCTTGGATCTCACTATTTTAATGGCAATACACTTCTGCATCTCACAGGAATATTAAACCATTAACAAATAATCCTGAGATGCTAGGACTTTGTAGATTGAAGCTCCACTCAGGGGGCCAACTTTTGTCAGATACAATTGAGTCCTCTGGTTGGCTATTAAGTATTATATTCCATTAGGCAACCCAGTGTCTACATACAGTACAGGCATTTTGATATACACATAGACTGCTACTTAGCTATAGTGATACAAAGTTACTCATGAGTGATTAGTAAAAAAGCAGCATATGGTTTTATTTCTGGGAAATCATATATTAGTCTATTTTAAAAAGTGCCATGTTCAGTCACTCGGTCAGGTCCAACTCTTTGGGACCCCATGGACCACAGCCTGCCAGGATCCTCTCTCCATGGGATTTTCCAGGCAAGAATACTGGAGTAAGTTGTTATTTCCTTCTCCAGGGAATCTTCCTGACCCAGGGATTGAACCCAGGTCTCCTGCATTACAGGCAGATTCTTTACCACTGAGCCACAGAGGATGCTCCTTTAAAAAGGGTCATGGACATATTGCTTTCTCTTCAAGAGCCTTCTTTCCTCAGGGAAGACTGTTATCCTTCTTTTAGGGAACTGCCCATGTCCTACACCAAATACACAGTTCCACTTAGGCTGCCAATGTTAGCTTCTCATCCATTCACTGCCTGCAGGGGCAGATGAAAATTAGGCCAGATTCTAGCAGTCTTCCCCAAAATTTGTCTGCATACAACTTAGGGAAGAGAAGCAGTCTCCCCTATGTCAAATTTGAGACTGAAATATAAGACGTAGAAGCTGTTAATCATCTTCCTTGTGTCAGCAGGAGGCTACTAAAGTAAACAGACAAAGATATTCCACCAGAGAGTAGAGGGGAGACAGCAATATGATGGACAGATAGCAGTCATCTGCATTAGCTGACCTGGAAGACTCTGTTACCTGAGCCCCTTTTTGATCTTCATGCAGGATGTTTTCTCTTTAAGCCTTAGAGGATTTGAATAAGTTTTCTGTCATTTGCAGCCAAAACACATCTGCATAAACTATGAGAGAACAGCATATTTTAGAGAAATTTTAAGCCCCAAATCAGGAAAGATATTCTTATTCTTGCCAAAGAGGAAATTAATAAGTAGGTTCTTTCCATAAGTCAGTAAGTAAAATGTTCATTGTCTAGAGCATACCTATCAAAAGGGATTTGAGTAAAGTTTCTTAAATTCTCTCTTTTGAAAATAAACCTTAGTAATAATCCAATACTATGTGGACTGGATTAGCAGCCTTCTATAAGAAAGTATCTCCCTGAATAGTTTCAAAGGCCTAAGCATACTTAGGATCTGCCCTTGACTCCTGCCTCCTCTATCCTTGACTTGAGAGGGACAAAGAAAGTTCCATGGGCATTATTTGATCCCTATTTCTGTGTCTTGAAGTGCCTGCCTCTCACTTTTATTCCCTTGAAAATTGACAACGCTGATTTCCACATATGACTCCTTTTTCATTTCTGATACTTAAGGCTTACTCTTCTCTAACAGAGAACTGAAAAAGTAGCACATAGACAAACCTTATGGCATACTATAAACTCAATGACTAAGGACATCCTGTAGTCTGTTCTAGTCTTAAAATTTATATAATTTATAGTTACATGACAATATAAGCCTTCATGTCTGTACCAATTAGTATAATCTAGGTTTTACTCCACATGACAAAACTGCAGAAGTTTAATAGAAAGTCCTTTCTTACTCATCCAAAGTATCAATATAAAGTGGGCCAAGAATATTCCCCTTGTAGCAACATCATATGCAAGAAGGTTGTGGGCAAAAGGAAGACATTGCATCAGCTAGAACTGCCTTGCCCAGGTGTCCAGGGATGAGAAACATCCTTCCACTCATAATTCATTGGTCTGAACTTGTCACTTGGCCTCAACCTGAGTGTAGAGAAACTGGGAAATATTCAAGGGCACGTGGAAGTTTGGTGAGCAAAATGACTTCTGCCACACTGTACCAAATTTCCTAGGACAATCAGCAATACATACACTCATAGACGAAAAAAATTACCCACCATGGCATAGGTATGGGGCTTCCTAGGTGGCACTAGTGGTAAAGAACCTGCCTGCTAATGCAGGAGATGTAAGAGAGGCAGGTTCAACCCCTGGGTTGGGAAGATTCCCTGGAGAAGGATATGGCAACCTGCTCCAGTATTCTTGCTTGGAAAATTCCATGGACAGAGGAGGCTGGCAGGCTACAGACCATGGGGCCACAAAGAGTCAGACATGACTGAGCACAGGTACTTATGGCATAGGTGCAAGAAGGACATAAACTTCTTGTGCAGGGCTGTCCAAGTTTACCTGGTATTTCTTGGGTTCTGTAAAGTTAATCTGAAGCTCAAAGTCCTAGGTATCACAATCTCAGGGTTAGAATGATCTTTCCTTTTTTAACTGCTGCTAAGATACAGCAGTATATGACTTATTTTAATAGTCTCCAGTCTGCAAACATATTCAGAACACAAAGCAAAATAATATAGTGAACTTATTTTGACTTTAAAGATTAGATAAATACACATTATATACCATGGTCACCAACCTCCTATGCCTAAAACCGTTTGCTTGTTTGCCTCCAGTGAAATAAGCTCAGTGGTCTGATGCTTGGTCCCTTGTGTAAAGTAATCCATCTTAAAACCATCACCCTTACTTTAGCACAATTGGCAGTCAATGCTCACATAAAACAGAAGAGGAAGTTGCCATGGAGACAAAGCCAACTCTCCTCTTTAGAATGGCTGATTATTCCAAGTCATAACAGATATACCAGAAAAATAACATGAGGTTCTCACAGAGACTGGCAGCCCCAAATCTGTGTTCCACAATTGTGTAGCTGTGTTCACATTATCTTTTGATATAGTAACAAAGACACACATTGCACTGAAAGATAATCCTACATAATTACTGTTTACAAAATAAATCCTTATATCTGTCTAAACAATGTGGAAAGTTTAACTTGTAATATGTTTTCTACTTCTAATTAATGCTTTATTAATGGGGTGACCACTCTGCTTGACCTATTTGCTAAAATTCGTTAGAACTCCAGGAGACCATATGGATGGCCAGATGGGTTGCTGTAATTTAATGCTATTATTCTAAGGATGAAGTAAGGGATAAATATAATTTGCATTCTTTGCCATCCTTCCTGTATCCCTTTTATTAGTTTCATTTTTAATTCAGACATCAGAAGGGAAGATAATACCTTGATACCAAGGCCCAGATGCCAACTAATTTCTACAAGAGACTCCAGCCCAGACATCACAGGCCAAGCTTCTGAACACACTCCATCTTACCCTGTGACCCCACCATGGTGATTAATAGGTTGAGTGCTAAGCCCTAATGAGTGTCAGATCTTAGATGTTCTCTAGGTTAAAGCAATTAGCATTATGTTGAACACAATATTTCAGTTACTTGGTATAGAGACTCATTGTTCTTAACAGTAAACTATATGCCTTTTGCCTTATGGTCTTCAAGTTTACCACCAGCACCACCTGGGGACCCCCATTTATATTATTTACTTATTTATAATCTGATGCTGAGATTTATTGGTTTGAGAAAAGTAATTAGACTGTTCTTCATTCTAAGCATTCTTTCAGAGCCAGCCAGGGAGTGGAAGGCTGTCATATGATCATGGTTAAGTCTATAAATACATCCTGCTTTCATTGGATAGAGAATGATTATTGGGATATCAAGCTCTGTCTGAGATTTGCTCTATGTTATCCTATTATGTTTCTTCCTTTAGAAACCCTGAATTTCCAGAAACCCTTCCCTTGCCTCTAGGTCTGCATGCATGCTAAGCCCCTTCAGTAGTGTCCAACTCTTTATGGCCCTATGCACTGCAGCCTGCCAGACTCCTCTGTCCATGGGATTCTCCAGGCAAGAATACTGAACTAGGTTGCCATGCCCATCCCCAGTGGATCTTCCCAATGCAGGGATCAAACCCACATCTCTTATGTTCTCTTGCAATGACAAGCAGGTTCTTTACCACTAGCACCACCTGGGAAGCCTCTACGTATGGCAGTATAAACGTTCTGACCAAGAGAAGGTATGCAGAAATGTCTTTTAACCCTTCTAAGCCTGGCCCTTAAAATTTTCCATATGATCTTCCATGCTCTTTGTTAATTCTCTATCTGGATGGAGTTTATTAAGGGAAGACTACAGCTTCTTTGATAGCTCAGCTGGTAAAGAATCCACCTGCAATGCATGAGACCCTGGTTTGATTCCTGGGTTGGGAAGATCCCCTGGAGAAGGGATAAGCTACCCACTCCAGTATTCTTGGGCTTTCCTTGTGGCTCAGCTGGTAAAGAATCCACCTGCAATGTGGGAAACTTGGGTTCGATCCCTGAATTTGGAAGATACCCTGGAAAAGGGAACAGCTACCCACTCCAGTGTTATGGCCTGGAGAATTCCANCTACCCACTCCAGTATTCTTGGGCTTTCCTTGTGGCTCAGCTGGTAAAGAATCCACCTGCAATGTGGGAAACTTGGGTTCGATCCCTGAATTTGGAAGATACCCTGGAAAAGGGAACAGCTACCCACTCCAGTGTTATGGCCTGGAGAATTCCATGGACTGTATAGTCCATGGGGTTGCAAAGACTCAGACACAACTGAGTAAAACTTTCACTTTCAAAAAGGTTACATACATTTTTGTGTTGCTTGTAAGTTAGTCAATGACCAACTCAACTGAAAACTATGACTGCATGGAACCCAAAGTCCAAATTTAAGTAGACTTACACAGATTCACTAGAGGAATCCATTTCAGTTGTATTTAAGAAGCAGGAAACTACATATCTTAACATTAGCATGTTGCAGAACTCAGGACAAAACAGTTATCAGTGTTGCTTTAGCAAAACATTATTAAGGAACACCTGACCCATGGGACAGATGAACTAGACTGAGTGCACAGTATCTACTGTTTCTACAGTCATCAGAGACAACACAGGACAACCCTTAAAGCAACTGTCTAACAGAATCTCAAAGTGTTTTAAAAGCAGAATTGTCCACTGACATACCCAAATAGCATTTTAAAGGTATCTTTTGGTACTGGAACGGAAATGAATCAATTTAACATATCCAAAAGGGTAACAGAGATGTATATTGGATTAATGTAAAATCACTGACTTATGGAAAGTAGAAAATACCCACCAATGAGCATGTGCACACGTGCGCACACACACACACACACATACACACAAAGGATTATTGGGGGATCATATTTTTACCTTTGTAGTACAAAAAAAAGACTACACCCTGAAGAATTCAATACTCCAATACTTGGGTTATCTGATGCGAAGAGCCAACTCATTGGAAAAGCCCCTGATGCTAGGAAAGATTGAAAGCAGGAGAAGGGGATGACAGAGGATGAGATGGTTGGATGGCATCACTGACTCAATGGACATGAGTTTTAGCAAGCTCCAGAAGATGGTGAAGGACAGGGAAGCCAGGCGTGCTGCAATCCATGGGGCTGCAAAGAATTGGACACAACTGAGTGACTGAACAAAAACAGCAAATAGAATAATTATTACGTCACTAAAGCAAAAATCTTGGTGGGGCAGCACCTGAATCAGGTTTGTTGAAGGCCTTGAACAGATATAGCTCTGCCATTTTACAAAGGGAAGAGAAAGGCAGAAGAGCATAGTGATTACATGTGTCAGTCATTCAGTTCAGTCACTCAGTCGTGTCCAACTCTTTGCGACCCCATGAATTGCAGCACGCCAGGCCTCCCTGTCCATCACCAACTCCCGGAGGTCACTCAGACTCACGTCCATATTGTCAGTGATGCCATTCAGCTATCTTATCCTCGGTTGTCCCCTTTTCCTCCTGCCCCCAATCCCTCCCAGCATCAGAGTCTTTTCCAATGAGTCAACNCCCAGTGACAACTGCAGGCTCATATCTCGCCTCCATGCCCCCGGGGCAATGTGAGTGTCGTCAGTGAGGTCAATGTGACAAGCATAGGGGTGGGGAGAGTTCCTGGCACCAGCCTTCGGGCCTCCAAAGCTAAGTGCTCCTGATTCATTGACTCGCTCATACATTCCTTCGCTCACCTGTTGGGAACCAAGCAACCTGCTCGGCGCCAGGATCACCTCACTGGACAAAGCAAACGGCACCTGCCTCCGTGAAACTTACCCTCATAATACCCTGATTTGGAGCACTGGTCAGGCTCAGATTTGGGAAGCCACCTTCCAAGAACGGCTCTATCTGCAACAAAACCACGTTTCCCTTTGAGGAGTTGGGGTCAAGATGCCCCACTGGGCACAGCTTCCAGCAGGGAGTCTGAACTGTCACAGAGATGCTGCGAAGATGCCCGGGGCGAGGGAGGGGGTGATCCAGGCCGGATACTTGGCTTTATTTGTTTATGACATTTTCAACTGGAGTAGAGTCGCTTTACAACAGTATATTCCTTTCTGCTGAACGACAAGGTGAACCAGCTGTAAGAACAGACATCGCCTCTCCCTCCGGAGCCTCCGCCCACTTTCTCAGCCCACTCCTCTAGGTCCTCACAGAGCCCTGAGCTCGCTGTTCCTTATGGCAGCTTCCCACCAGCTGTCTGTTTATGTATGTTAATGTCTGTATGTCCATCCTAGGCTCCCAACTCATCTCACCCTCCTCTTCCCCCATTATGTCCACGTGTCCGTTTTCTATACCCACATCTGTATTCCCGCCCCGCAAGCAGGCTCATCTGTACCATTTTTCTAGATTCCAAATATATGTGTTAATAAACGAGGTTTGTTTTCTGTTTGACTGAACTTCACTCTGTATGACAGACTCCAGGTTCACCCACACCACTACAAACAACTCAGATTCATTCTTTTTTATGGCTGAGTGGACGTGAGTCTGAGTGAACTCCGGGAGTTGGTGATGGACAGAGAGGCCTGGCGTGCTGCGATTCATGGGATCACAAAGAGTCGTTCACAACTGAGCGACTGAATTGAACTGAACTGAATATTCCATCACACACATGGACCACATCTTCTTGATCATTCATCTGTCACTGGACATTCAGGTGTGGTCTCAAGTCTTGGCTATGAATTTGTGGCTGTAGACCAAATCTTTCATTTAAGTCAGAGATCTGGAGTTCCAAGAAGCATCCGATTCCTCCATGGAGATGATGCATGTCTCGTCTAAACTCAGACGCCTTTGCCCACTGGCCTTAAAGCTGCAAATGTCTGAGCCCAGAAAGTGGATTTCAGAAAGGGAGGCATGAAATGCACAGACCTCTCTCTAGCAGGCTGGTCACCCCAGACATGGCACGGGGGTTCTGCGGGTGGACATCGGCCTCCAGCTTCTGCCCCAAGCTTCCCTGGGCCACCCTCCACTCCTCTTGGGAGGGTGTTTCTGTGGCCTACCACCACACCTTCAGAGCCTAGAACAGCGCCTGCGACATCCAGCGCTCAATAAATGTCTGGAGGATGAGTGTTTGGATGTACATTTTGACCCGGACACAGCCACCCAGCTGCCAACCACCTCGTGAAAGGGAAGGTGAGGTGCTTGTTCTCCTCTGGCTTAATGACAGTCTGCAGGACTGTTGACTTTTATGTGCCGGCTGAGCTCATTGTGAAGGCCCTGTAAATATTAATTGATAGATGGGAAGCTCTAGGGTTTGTCTCCAGACAGATCCAAGTCCTATTTTTTGAGGAAGTTTATAAGGGCAGGAGAATGTGGGGCGTTACTCGGAGAGTCTGGAGGCTCCCAGGAACCCCTTTCCACCTTCTCCCGAACCCAAAGCCTGGGAGAAGTGGGTGGGAACAGAAAGGAAGTGCCTAATTACGCTCACCGGTTATATAATCACAATGTCACGTTCCCACTGGTGGCGGGTTTCAGAGGAGGTTTGAGTGATTTCGTTTTTGAAAGGGCTTGTTTCCTCACCCTTTATTCTTTTTTTTTTAACTTTTTATTTTTTTGTTGGAATATAGCCGATTAACAACCAATGTTGTGATAGTTTAGGGGGACAGTGAATACACATACGTGTATCTGTTCTCCCCCAAACTCCCCTCCCATCCAGGCTGCTACATAACCCGGAGCAGGGTACCCTGTGCTGGACAGCAGGGGCTTGCTGGTTATCGATGATGAACAGAGCGGTGTGTACGTGTCCATCCCAAACTCCCTAACTGTCTGTTCCCCGCTCCTTCTCCTGATGACAAACGTTAAGTTCATTCTCCAAGTCTGCCCTCGCCCACCCTTCATCGTCCTTGATCTTGGCCTGGTGCCTTCCAGGAAAGACCAGCTGACATGAGGTTACCCAGCTGAGCCCCTCAAGAGACCTGGCGTCTACACACAGTCAGACAGACACTTGGAGCAGCTGTCTGTCTTGCCCACGTATTAGCAATAGGACCCTTGGGTCAGACCACAGCAGCTCCTCTGTCTCTTCACATACCCTTCCTGGGAGGACTTCACGATCCACTGAAATAGTGGTTCTCACAGTCCTGTGCCCAGGCCAGCAGTCTCAGCAACACCTGGGAACCTTCTAGAAATTCACAGGTCCCACCCCAGAACTCCCAGAAACTCCAGGGTGGAGCCCAGCGATCTGTGTTTTAACAAGCCCTCCAGGGCATTCTGATGCATGTCCACATTTGGAAATCCCTAGATTCTGGAATCTAACCCAGTGGTTCCCAGACAAGAGTCTGTGGACAACATTTAGTGAAGCAGTTCCTCTGTCCATGGGATTCTCCAGGCAAGAATACTGGAGTGGGGTGCCATTCCCTTCTCCAGGGGATCTTCCCGACCCAGGGCTCGAAGCTGGATCTCCCGCATTGCAGGCGGATTCTTTGCCATTTGAGCCACGGCACTCCCTTTGGCAAGTGGGGGTGGGGGGCGGTTATCACATTCCACACCGCAGCAGAGACTTATTGCATCTGGGGAAAGATTCATTCTGCTGAGCCCTCAGCAGCGGGGCCCCCTCGGAAGGCAGTCCATCCACGTTAATAAATGTCTCACCTCCCAGACAACTTCAATAAGGTGAACTGCCAAGGGGAGGTCATGCTTGTCCGTTTCGTTTTGGTGAGACATGGAGGTCCCGTCTGACAAGGCTCTGGAATGTAGCTGTTGTCCTGAAGGGAAGACAGGCTGGCAGGGTCTTCCCAGAGACCTGTCCTCCCCCCGCCCCTCCTCCCAGACAGGCTTTCCTTCTGTCTCCCCTCTTGGAGGCTAGAGACACTGGAGTCACTAGCCCAGTGTGTGTGTGTGTGTGTGTGTGTGTGTGTGTGTGTGTGTGTTATTATGTATAATATATTTATGTAGAGCTTTTCCATTAAAAAAAATGGATGAAACAATTTGCAAAGCAGAAATAGAGGCAAAAATGGAGAGAACAAGTGTATGGACACCAAGGCAGGACAGCAAGGTGGGATGAACCAGGAGACTGGAATTGGCACAGAAATGCTATGAACACTCTGCATAAACTAGGTAGCTAAGGAGAACCTCCTGTTCAGCACGGGGAACTCTGCTCAGGGCTCTTTGGTGACCTGAGTGGGCATGGAGCCTAGAAAAGAGGGCTTATATATATATCTATGTGGCTGATTCACTTTGCTTTACAGTAGAAATTGACACAGGTATATAAAGCAAATATATTACAATAAAAATTTAAAAAAACAAACAAACTTCGCAAGCAGTCATCTCTTTCATTTTCCCAATAGGTAAACTGTATAGGGTTTACTTCACCCATTTTACAGGTGGGTATGATGGAGTCTCAGCATTACCCGGTTCCCCCCTCACTCCTTAGGATTACGATGGCCAGTCTTCCGACAGCCTGTGTTCTCCTAATGGACATAGCGTCTCTCTGCATCATCTTCAAAGAAAATCTTAGTGGCCAGGGACCCTTCGGTTCTCTTAGACCTTCAAAATTTCATTAAAGGAAGAAAACAGGAAAACGTCCCAAGCTTAGGCATTCCCAATACCCTGTGAGAGGGAAAAGGAAAGAAAACCAGAACCGGTCAAGCCAGAGTTTGGACAATGCGGGAGACCGTATAAATTGTTCCATTTAGGCCCTTCACCTGACAGGTGACAAAACCGAGGTGTACCGGAGAGTAAGTGGCCAGAACACGGCAGGGCGGAGTGGGCAGGGGAAGGGGAGTTTGGGAGACCTGGGAGATTAGGATTGACATGGGCTTCCCTGACAGCTCAGCTGGCAGAGAATCCACCTGCAATGCTGGAGAGCCCGGTCCAGTTCCTGGGTCAGGAAGCCATAGATACGCTACTGTGCTGCGCTGAGTCACTCAATCGTGTCCGACTCTTTGTGACCTCAAGGGCTGTAACCTGCCAGGCTCCTCTGTCCGTGGGATTCTCCAGGCAAGAAGACCAGAGTGGGTTGCCATGGCCTTCTCCAGGGGATCTTTCCAGCTCAGAGATCAAACCCAGGTCTCCCACTTTGCAGGAGGATTCTTTACCCTCTGAGTCACCAGGGAAGCCCAAGAACACTGGAGTGGGCAGCCTATCCCTTCTCCAAGGGATCTTCCTGACCCCGGAATTGAACTGGGGTCTCCCGCATGGCAGGTGGGTTCTTTACCAGCTGAGCTACCAGGGAAGCCCATAGGTACACTGCCACGTGTGAAACAGACAGGTCGGGGGAAGCCGCCGGGCCGCACAGGGAGCTCAGCTTGGTGCTCCGCNACAGGGAGGCCTGGCGTGCTGCAATTCATGGGGTTGCAAAGAGTCGGAAACGACTGAGCGACTGAACTGAAGTGAACTGAACTGAACTGAAGCAAATACCTGCTTGACAACAGGTCAAATTACTTGAATCTGGAATGAATGATGCCAGCCCACAAGGTAGACTTTAGCTTGTGGAATAAATAATTGAATCGATGTTCAATTAAATAATCAATTGCCTTATCAGGTAATCATCTCATGTTTATCAGAATATTAGCAGATCTGTTACTGTAGTCAGGTAGCTAGATATGAGCAGAGAAAGGGGGTCAGAGGACAGGTAGCAAGAAAGCATGAATTTTGTAAACAGCTGGGATCCATGGGCAGAAAGAAGTGGGAACTGTCCGTACTGACAAGAAACCATACATTTTGGGTGATAAGTGTCCTAGAAGAAAGTCAGGAATCTCCTGTATCAGAATGTAACCTGTTGTTCATTATGCTCTCATTACAATAAAATTAGCCTTGCAGATAAGAAGTACCTACCAATTGTGCACCAACACAGGGAAGCCTGGTGGGCTACAGTCCATGGAGCACAAAGAGTTGGAAACAACTCAGTGACTGAGCATACACACAGGCTCATAAAATCAGCTTACCAAAGAAACCCAGGGCAGCTACTCCCTGTCTGCCTGTTCTCCCTCTGAAAGCATATTCTTGCTTAAATAAATCCTCACTTTACTTTCTTGACCTCCCTGTCTGGTCTCTGAGTTATTTCTGTGACAAAGCAAGAACCTAAAATTCACTGGAACAGATTGAGCTATGGTATTGAGTACATACTATGTGCCAAGTACTGAACCGGGAATTGTCACATATCCTTTTCATATAACTTTCACAGCAGCCCTGAGAATAATTTCCCACTTACAGTATGAGATAATCCTTTAAACTTCTATACAAAATCGCTGTTGCATGCCAGAGCACTTCCCATGGAGGATAGTCTCACCAAGGATCAATCTTTGATGAGAAATATCCAAAGCAGGGCAGATTTGAATTCTCTATGTAGTGCCAGGGCTTAGTGCCCTTTTCTACCAAAAGGTCTACAGACTTAGTCAGTGCCTTATTATGAATTAGAACAAAGATAGGTAGGGAACCTTAGAGTAATCTCTTTAATGTGAAATCAGTAAAAAGGTTTGGGTTTTTTAACAAAAATGTTTTATAGTCAATTAGCTAGCTATACCGGAAAAGGCGATGGCACCCCACTCCAGTACTCTTGCCTGGAAAATCCCATGGACGGAGGAGCCTGGTGTGCTGCAGTCCATGGGGTTGCGAAGAGTCAGACATGACTGAGCGACTTCCCTTTCACTTTTCACTTTCACACATTGGAGAAGGAAATGGCAACCCACTCCAGTATCTTGCTTGGAGAATCCCAGGGACAGGGAAGCCTGGTGGGCTGCCGCCTATGGGGTCACACAGAGTAGGACACGACTGAAGCTACTTAGCAACAGCAACAGCAGCTAGCTATACATGTATATATAAGAATATATACTATATATATCTATGTCCATGTTAGTCACTCAGTCATGTCTGACTCTTTGCAACCCCATGGACTGTAGCTCACCAGGCTCCTCTGTCCATGGGATTCTCCATAAGAATACTGAAGTTGATTGCCATTCCTTTCTCCAGGGGATCTTCCCAACCCAGGTATCGAACCCAGGTCTCCTGCATTACAGGCAGATTCTTTACTCTTTGAGCCACCAGAGAAGAAACCAGGAAGGTCATATATATCTATATTTNTAAGAATACTGAAGTTGATTGCCATTCCTTTCTCCAGGGGATCTTCCCAACCCAGGTATCGAACCCAGGTCTCCTGCATTACAGGCAGATTCTTTACTCTTTGAGCCACCAGAGAAGAAACCAGGAAGGTCATATATATCTATATTTACATATACATCCATATTTATAGCTATATCTATACAGAAATGATCCTTAAATATGAAGCTCATACCCTTTGACTCTGTATTTTCACTTCTAAGATTTTATTATAAGGAACTAATCTATGTACCAGAATATTCACTGCTGCAGAGGTTATATTTTTGGCAATTCAGCAGACTGGGGAATGGAAATAGAGATTCAGTTATAAAAATAAGATTATTTTTCCTACTTATGCACATTTGTGGATTTACTGAAATTCATGCTTGAATAGGTACTTGATAGATATATAAATAGATATGTAGATATCTATAGAGATGAATGTTTATAATGGGCCACATTAAATGTTCCAGGGGATGTCTAAATAAATATGGTATAGCTATAAGAGATGCTATTCAACCATTAAAATCATGACNTGGGGTGGGGGGTGGGGTGTGTCTCAATTTCTATGTCCCTAATGAGTTGCTTGAACTAGGAAAAGTACTTTATCTATTTTCTTGGCTATAGAATGGAGAGCAGTAATTCTTATTTTAAAGAATGTTAAGAGGATTAAGTCATATGACACACACCAAGCATTTAGAGAGGCCTGGGCTGAAAATAAATGTGAACATGTTTTGGATATTATTCCTAATGTTATATCACAATCACTATGAATCATATTACCCTCACATATAAAGGAAGACATTGAAAGATGATTTATATAACTTCTTTAAGTGCTTGGGCTTCCCTGGTGGCTCAGATGGTAGGTCGGGAAGATTCCCTGGAGAAGAGAATGGCTACCCATTCCAGCATTCTAGACTGGAAAATTCCAGGGACAGAGGACTCTGGTGGGCTACAGTCCATGGGGTCACAAAAAGTCATACATGGCTAAGCAATTAACACACACTTTTAAGTGCTTATATTCTGAGTCTATATCTGTACCTTAAATTCAAATATCCAGTTGAAAAATGAAAATCCTAAAATTTAAATATTTTAAGTAATGATTAAAAAAATCTGTAGACAATCTTGTCTGATGTTGGGATTGATTTAAAGCTGATAGGTGACACAAAAATTCACTAACAATCCAGTAGTTTTTAATAGTCAGTAATATTAGGTTGGCTAAAAAGTTCCTTCAGTTTTTAAATAAAAATAGAAGACACATTTTTCATTTTCAACATGAATTTTATTGAATAATGCAGTCACCATTTTGTTTCACTGCCTTCTGCCATTTTCCAGGCAACTTCACAATTTGATCTTCCCAATCTTTTTTTGTCTTTTTTTGAGCAGAGAACTGTTCTAGGTGCCTTTTATAGTCTTCCAATGAATTGAAATTTTTTCCATTAAGAGAGTTTTTAAAAGATCAAAATAAACAGAAATCTGAAGCTGCAATGCCTGGTGAATGTGATGGATGAATCAGAAGTTTCAAGCCACACTGTAACAGTCTTTGCCTGGTCATCAAAGAAATGTGTGGTCTTGGATTATTCTGATGGGAAGTTACATACTTTCTGTTTACTCATTCTGAGGCTTTTCCTCAGGTGCTTTCAGTTGTTCTAACTGGCAGCAGCAGTACTTGTTGGATGAACTGTTTGGTTTTCAGGAAGGAGCTCATAATAGAGGACTCCCATCTAACCCCACCAAACACACATCGCTTTCTTTGAATGAAGACTGAACTTTGGTGTGATTCGTGACAGTTCATTTCACTTGCCCCACAATCTCTTCTACTCCACATTTTAGTATAGCATCCAGTTTTCATCATTACGATGTGTTTTAAAAACAACATTTCATTATATTTAAGCAGAGAATTGCATGTAGAAATATAGCCAAGGTTTTATTTCTGCCTAATTTATGGGGGAACTCAAACATCAAAGTGACTGACACACCCAAGCTGGTGCAAATGCTTTTCAACGCTTGGATATTTTGAGTATGTCAGCTTCCTCCCACATAGTATTACATTGATTGTTCTCAATAAATGTCCTGATTTGATCCCTATAAACTACAACTGATATACCCAATGGTACAACCTTGTCCAGAGAGAAAACTCCAGAATGAAACTTTGTAAACCACTTTTGACACTTTTGATCAGTCACACCACCTTGTCCATACATTGTACAAATCTTTTTGTGTTTCAGTTGCACTTTCACGTTTCTTGAAATGATAAAGCATAATATGCCAAAAATGTTTTCTTCCATCTTCAATATTAAAATGACTACACAAAAATGTACCAATTTTAACAAGCTTTTTTTAATGCACACTATGACATCTGTCATAATATAATTCAACAAAATTGTTTCAAGTGAATTTAAAGACAACTAAGCACTACTAGAGCTATCTTACAGGAAAAAAAAAATCAAATGAACTTTTTGGCCAACACATTAATATGGTACCAATTTATTCACTATCCCTCATGAATCACACCCTCATTTGAACATGGAATGTAACAAGGAAACTGTCAAGCAATCATTTAAATGTTAAAATATTTAAGTAAGCTACAGATATATTTAATATTTAATTTATATTAAATAACTACAAATTTAATAAGCTATAGAGGTAAGGAATGATTTTATTCACACAAACTTGAATGGATACAGAATATACATGATAACACTCCATTTTTCCAGCTTAAAGTGAATTACTTCCTAGGCTTAGAAAATAGGTTGTCAGCAACTTGAGTTTCTTTCCCATTCATTGTAGGAATATTATGAAATGATACTAACATTATAGTATAGTCTCTATTCCAACTAAATGGAAATTTGCCACCCTTAAAAATTCCATAATTTAGTAAACCTTAGTTTGTGCAAAGACATCTTCATTCAAATAAATACTCTAGTAAGACTCAGAATGAAGTGAATAGTTCTAGATGCTGAATCACTAAAAATCACTAAAAATTCAGTCTTAATTATCCTTCTGGTTGGTTTTAAGTGAGGGTAATGAAAACAGGATTTTAATGTACCAAGATACTACATGTAAAATACTGTGGCATGAAGCAATTGTTTCCTTAAACCAGAAATCAATTTAGTCCAAAGAAGCTTACCTCCTGCATACATAACAGCCAGCATAGTGGATGATATCCATGCTATTTCACTGTAGGTAGTGTTGAATAGGAGCTGGATTTCTTTGAAGAATACTGTGACAGCTTTGGGAAACGCATATGAAAATCCAATGGAGATAAAAGCTGCTCCAACCACTACCCAGCCCCATCCTCCATCAGGAGGTGGATGTAGTGGTGGGGTGCCTCCTGGTGGTGGCATTTCTGCTTCTCTATTTGAAATTCAAGTAACCTGTATTTTAAAAAATGAAATAATAGTTCAGGCCATACTTGCATTTTCATGTCACTCGAGTTACCAAAATAATATTATATTTTTATTATATTAACTACAACTGTATAATTTTCATAAATATTTTTTAATACTCTGCTAATCAGAAAGTTATAAGCAAATTTACCAAAAAATTAGACTGAGGTATGTAACTCTGTTATGAGCTAAAAACTGAAAGCATTTTGTTGATGGAAACAAAAAGCACTCAAAGAGAAAGTTGAATTCAGATCTATACTAAAGTACCAACAAAGAAACAAACGCTATTTCACTCTGATTTCTGATATAAATGGAGCTGTCATCCCTTAAAACAGAACGATTTCTTATTGCAAACATTTAATATTTTCTATACCAAGGTTAAAAGGATCTTATATTACATTTGATGAATTTTAGGGAATTAAATAGTAGGCATATTTTATAATTTTTCCACTTTTAGTAATTGAGAATATTTAAAAATATTTCAGCAGAGGTCTATCAATATTTCCTAAAATTATAAGATTAGAAATTGTATGATTCTAATAAATTAATTTTAATGCACTTCCAAAACTGGTACTACCTATCATTTTATGAATTCTTCATAGCAGTGAAATGTTCCCAATCAAACAGGTTGTATGTTATTTTTATTCAGACTTTCTTTTTGGATATGCCTAGGAACACTTAAAGATAAGGGAATGGCAACCCACTCCAGTATTCTTGCCTGGAGAACCCCAGGGACAGAGGAGCCTGGGGGGCTACAGTCCACAGGGTCGCAAAGCGTCAGACACAACTGAGCGACTGAACGACATCAGGAACACTTAACTGCTAGCTTTATGGTATACAGTACCCACTCTCTTGTGGAAGGAATGATCACATATAGCTTAATACAACTGAAATTAAATTTAAAAAAACCTTGGCTCCCTAGCATCAGTATTCTTTGTAGAATGATGTTGCTTACTTGGCTTTTAGCTGTAATCGCCAATACGTCTCAGTATCTTCTTTTTACTACTCTCATTCCATTTGCAAATTTTTTCAGTTGAAATATAGAGGAAAAAGGAAACACTTGTCCATTGGTAAGACAATTTTGAAAATATGCAAATAAAAGCTAAATCTGCCACCAATCCAGGAAAACTACCAAAACACACACACACACACACAAAAACTAAAACAGTATCTATGAAGAGAAACAAAGGTTTAATTTTTGTCTGATTTCAAATTATATATAAGATATTTTCAGTGATCTTCTATATCACCTTCCACATTTTGTGAAGATATTCTTTAAAGTATTCTAACTTGTCCATAGTTCTATCCAAGGACTTTATCTTCAGAAACACATACAGGCAAAATGATAAAAATGAAACTTAAAGTAGGTAGAGCACTGCTTCCCTGGAATAAATATTACAATGATGAGTAGTAGAATGGAAGTAACAAAGTGGAAAACTATCACTTTTACTCGTTTTTTATTTAATGTTAATTTTCACAAATATACTTAAGATTTTTTAACAATATTTTACAGCATTTCAAATATGGAGAGAAATTGGTATAATCTGCAATTAACAGATAACAGGCTTCAGATTAAAAGATTTATTTTACATTTTGTGAGTCAGGCATATCTGCAAGGAAGTTCTCAGACATTCAACTATAATTACCTCTTTTTTGAGTTTTTTCAGCTCTATTGAGTTATAATTGACAAATAAAGGTAAAATATATCTAAAATGTGCAAGCTGATTTGATAAACATTATGAAAGGATTCCCACAATTGAATTAATAAATACAACTGTCACCTCACATATTTACGTTTTTTTGGTGTGAACACTTTGTTCTACTAGGGTAGCAAATTTCAATTATGCAACACAATTTTATCAACTGTAGTCACTTTATTATACATTACATCCTGAGAACTCATTCATATAATTTCTAAAAGTTTATGCCTTTTCATGATCCTCTCCACATTTCTACATCCCCCAGCCTCTGGCAACTACCATCTACTCTTTGTTTCTACAAGTATGATTTTTTTTTTTAATTCCACATCTAAATGTCATGATGCAAAATTTATTTTTCTCCATCTGGCTTATTTTACTTAGCATAATGCTCTCCAGGTTTATCCATGTTGTCCCAAATGGATATCATTACTTTTTAAAGCTGACTAATATTTCATTGTGTGTATGAGTGATTGTTAAGTGTGTGTGTATATTATATACATTTTGATGGGGACTATTTTCAAAGTCTTTATTGAATTTGCTAGAATATTGTTTCTGTTTCTGTTTCAGTTTTTGGCCACGAAGCCTGTGGATCAGCTCTCTGACGAAGGATTGAACCTTCATGCCCTGCACTTGAAGGTGAAGTCCCGTTTGTGTACACATTTTGTTTATCCATTCATCTATCAGTGCACACACAGCTTGTTTCCATATCTTGACTATCGTAAATAATGCTGCAGTGAACATGGAAATACAGATATCTCTTCAAGATAATGATTGCCTTTCCCTTGTATTTTTCCCTGCCTTGGGGATGGTCTTGATCACTGCCTCCTGTATAATGTCACAAATCTCCATCCATACTTCTTCAGGCACTCTGTCTATCATATCGAATTCCTTGAATCTCTTTGTCACTTCCACTGTATAATCATAAGGGATTTGATTTAGGTCATACTTGAATAGTCTAGTGATTTTCTCTACTTTCTTCAATTTCAGTCCGAATTTAGCAATAAGGAGGTCATGATCTGAGCCACAGTCAACTCCCAGTCTTGTTTTTGCTAACTGTATAGAGCTTCTCCATCTTTGGCTGCAAAGAACATAATCAATCTGATTTCGGTGTTGAACATCAGGTAATGTCCATGTGTGGAGTCTTCTTTTGTGTTGCTGGAAGAGGGTGTTTGCTATGATGAGCATGGTCTCTTCACAAAATTCTGTTAGCCTTTGATCTTGTTTGTTTTGTAATCTAAGGCCAAATTTGCCTGTTACTCCAGGTATTTCTTGACTCCCTACTTTTGCATTCCAGTCCCCTATAATGAAAAGGACATCTTTGGGGGGGTGTTAGTTTTAGAAGGTCTTGTAGGTCTTCATAGAACCACTCAACTTCAGCTTCGTCAGNTGTTACTCCAGGTATTTCTTGACTCCCTACTTTTGCATTCCAGTCCCCTATAATGAAAAGGACATCTTTGGGGGGGTGTTAGTTTTAGAAGGTCTTGTAGGTCTTCATAGAACCACTCAACTTCAGCTTCGTCAGCATTACTGGTTGGGACATAGACTTGAATTACCATGATATTGAATGGTTTGCCTTGAAAACGAACAGAGATCATTCTGTCATTTTTGAGATTGTATCCAAGAACTGTATTTCAGACTTTTTTGTTGACTATGAGGGCTATACCATTTCTTCTAAGGGATTCTTGCCCACAGTAGTAGATATAATGGTCATCTGAGAAATTCACTCATTCTATTTCACTTTAGTTCATTGATTCCTAAAATGTCAATGTTCACTCTTACCATCTCCTATTTGACAACTTCCAATTCCCCTTGATTCATGGACTTAACATTCCAAGTTCCTATGCAATATTGCTCTTTACAGCATTGGACTTTACCTCCATCACTTATCACATCCCCAACTAGGTGTTGGTTTTGCTTTGACTCCATCTTTTCATTCTTTCTAGAGTTATTTCTCCACTCTTCTCCAGTAGCACATTGGGCACCTACAGACCTGGGGAGTTCATCTTTCAGTGTCATACCTTTTTGCCTTTTCATACTGTTCATGGGGTCCTCAAGGCAAGAATAATAAAGTGGTGTGCCATTTCCTTCTCCAGTTTTGTCAGAACTCTCTGCCATGACCCATCCATCTTGGATGGTCCTACATGGCATGGCCCATAGTTTCACTGAGCTAGACAAGGATGTGGTTCATGTGATCAGTTCAGTTAGTTTTTGTAACTATGATTTTCATTCTGTTTGCCCTCTGATGGATAAGGATAAGAGGTTTATAGAAGCTTCCTGATGGGAGAGACTGACTGAGAGGGAAACGGTCTTGTTCCGATGGGTAGGGCCATGTTCAGAAAATCTTTGATCCAATGTTCTGTTGAAAACAAACTGTGGAAAATTCTTAAAGAGATGGGAATATCAGATCTTCTTACCTTCCTCCTGAGAAATCTGTAATCAGGTCAAGAAGCAACAGCTAGAACTAGACATGGAACAATAGGCTGGTTCCAAATCAGGAAAGGAATACGTCAAGGCTGTATATTGTCACCCTGCTTATTTAACTTATATGCAGAATACATAATGCGAAATGCCAGGCTGGATGAAGCACAAGCTGGAATCAAGATTGCCAGGAGAAATNAATCAGGAAAGGAATACGTCAAGGCTGTATATTGTCACCCTGCTTATTTAACTTATATGCAGAATACATAATGCGAAATGCCAGGCTGGATGAAGCACAAGCTGGAATCAAGATTGCCAGGAGAAATCAAGAACCTCAGATACACAGATGACACCACCCTTATGGCAGAAAGCAAAGAGGAACGAAAGAGCCTCTTAATGAAAGTGAAAGAGGAGAGTGAAAAATATTGGCTTGAAACTCAACATTCAGAAAACTAAGATCATGGCATCCAGTTGCATCAATCATGGCAAATAGATGGGGAGCCAATGAAAATAGTGAGAGACTATTTTTTTGGCTCCAAAATCACTGCAGATGGTGACTGTAGCCATGAAATTAAAAGACGCTTGCTCCTTGGAAGAAAAGCTATGACCAACTTAGACAGCATATTAAAAGCAGAAACATTACTTTATCAATAAATATCCATAGTCCAAGCTATGGTTTTCCCAGTAATATTGTATGGATGTGAGAGTTGGGCTGTAAAGAAAGCTGAGCACCGAAGAATTAATTCTTTTGAATGGTGGTGTTGGGGAAGACTCTTGAGAGTCCCTTGGACTGCAAGGAGATCCAACCAGCCAATCATAAAGGAAATCAGTCCTGAATATTCATTGGAACGACTGATGCTGAAGCTGAAACTCCAATACTTTGGCCACCTGATGCAAAGAACTGACTCACTGGAAAAGACCCTTATGCTGGGAAAGACTGAAGGCAGGAAGAGAAGGGGATGACAGAGGATGAGATGGTTGGATGACATCACCGATGCAACTGACATGAGTTTGAGTAGGCTCTGGGAGTTGCTGATGGACAGGGAAGCCTGGCGTGCTCTAGTCCATTGGCTTGCAAAGAGTCAGACATGATCGAGTGACTGAACTGAACTGAACTTCCTTTGCATATACATCCAGAAGTAGAACTGCCAAATCATATGGTAGTAGTTCTACATTCAATTTTTTGAAGAACCTCCATACTTTTTATCATAGAGGCTAAAAACAGTTTACTCTCCAACCAAGAGCATAAAAGTTTTCCATTTTCTCCACAGTCTTGCCAGTATTTGTTCCAAATAATTGCCAGTATTACTTGTTTTTTTTTTTTGATAATAGCCATTCTAGTAAGTATGAGGTAAAATCTCATTGTGGTTTGATTTTCATTTCCTTAATGATTAGGGACGTTAAGCACTGTTTTCATGTACCTGTTGGCCTTTTATGTCTCCCTTAGAAAAATTACCTATTGAGGTCCTCTGCCCATTTTAAAATTGGATTATTTGTGCTCTTTGCTATTGAGTTGCATGAGTTCCTTGTATGTTTTTGATATTAACCTCTTATTGGATATGTGACTTACAAGTATTTTCACCCATTTCATAGGCTGCCTTTTCATTTTGTTGACAGTTTTCTTTTTTGTGAAAAAACTTTTTAGTTTAGTTTTAGTTTAATAGTCTCAATTGTTTACTTTTGTTTTTGTTGCCTTTTGATGTTGAATCCCCCAAAAAATCATCACAAAGACCAATGTCAAGGAGCTTACCCCTATATTTCTTCTAGAAATTTTATGGTTTCAAGTCATGTTCAAGCCTTTCATTCATATTGAGTTGATTTTTATTAATGGCATAAAATGGGGGTTCAGTTTCACTCTTTTGCATGTGGATATCCAGTTTTCCGAGCATCCATTTAAGACACTATCTTTTCCCCATTGTATATTCTTGGCACCTTTGTCAAAAACTAATTGACAGAATACATGCATTTATTTCTGGGCTCTCTATTCTGTTTTCCTGATCTATGTGTCTGTTTTTAGACAATACTACAATGTGGTATTGTCTAATTCTATGACTAAGAATTAGAAATAATAGACTTAGAAATCAGGTAATAGAGACAGAAGTCTATTTCTATAGAATTAGAAATTAGGTAATAGAAATTAGGAAGTGTAATACCTCCTGATCTTTTTCAAGACTGCTCAGGCCCTTTTGTGGTTCCATACAAAACTGATGATTGATCGTTCTATTTTAACAAAAAATGTCATTGAAATTTTGATAAGGACTACACTGAATCTGTAGATTGCTTTGGGTTATATGAACATTGTAACAATACTAATATTTCCAATCAATGAACATGGAATAGCTTCCCATTTATCTGTGTCTTCTTTAATTTCTTTCATCAGTGTTATAGTTTTCAATGTATACATCTTTTACCTCCTTGATTACATGTATTTTTAAGAATTTTATTATTTCTGGTGCTATTGTAAATGAAATTTTTTCTTACAACAATTTATTATTCCTCTCTCCAATAATTCATTATTAGTGCGTAGAAACAATTGATTTTTGTGTACTAATTTTTGTATCCTGCAACTTTACAAATTTGTTGATAGCTCTAACAGTTTGTTTTTTTTTTTTTTTGTATGGAGTATAGGGTTTCTATAAGGTCAAGTCATCTGCAAACAGACAATTTTTTTACTGCTTCCATTCAAATTTGATGTCTTTTTTTTTTTTTTTTCTACCTAATTGCTTTGATTTTAAGTACTTATTCACCATATGTTCATCCTGATCTCATTAACTGATACTTAATAGCTCTGGATTTCCCTTCCAGTTTGATGCTGAAGCAAGGAATGGAATGATTCTTGCATGAGCTTTAGACATATCTACTGGCATTTTCTATCACCTTCTGATGCTTCTCCTTTTGGATAATTGTGGTGAATATTCTATTCTATTTTTCAATTTGATCAACAATTACATTTTATTTTATTTATCTTATAACATTGATAGTTATAAAGCAGGAATCAGCAAACATTCCCTGTAATGGGCTGCTCCTGCTGCTGCTGCTAAGTCACTTCAGTCGTGTCCAACTCTGTGCGACCCCATAGACGGCAGCCCACCAGGTGCCTCTGTCCCTGGGATTCGCCAGGCAAGAACACTGGAGTGGGCTGCCATCTGTAATGGGCTAGATAATAAACATTTAAGGTTCTGCAGGCTGTATGGTCTCTCTCATAACTTCTCATATCTTAATAGTTTTAGTGCAAAGTCNGCCTCTGTCCCTGGGATTCGCCAGGCAAGAACACTGGAGTGGGCTGCCATCTGTAATGGGCTAGATAATAAACATTTAAGGTTCTGCAGGCTGTATGGTCTCTCTCATAACTTCTCATATCTTAATAGTTTTAGTGCAAAGTCAGTCACAAACAATAACAAAAAAAAAAGTGTGGATATTCTGATAAACTTTTGTTTACAATTTAGACTAAGCCTATAGTGTGCTGATTCCTGCAATAGAATACTATTTAAAAACCAAGAAAATAAAGAAACTACATAATCACACTATCCTAACACAATATTATTAATAATTTTGCATCTATTTTTATTGTTTTCCTATATTCATACATTTCTGATGAATTTACTGATTTATATGTAGTATAATCTAATTAGTCTATAACTTAAGTCATAAGTATACAAAAATGAATAAAGGAATCTCTGACTCAAATAGTGAGTACTTATGCTAAGTTCTTATCAAGTATTTATTTACTCAGCTAAATTTCCACAAAAGCCCTGTAAGATATTGTTCCTATCTTTTAAATAAGACTAAAGCTCAGGAAATATTAGAAACTAAACCCAACTGAGACAATAATGTCACGGACTGGATTTCACTAATCACTGGTGACTCTTAAAATTACATAAATAAAATTAGAAATAAGACTCTTGCTTAAAGTATTTAGAAGAGGAAACAAGCATAAAAGAAACCCAAGTAGTTTTTTTATTATGTCATCTGTGCATATCTAAAATATTCTTAGGATCAAAATAGTCAAAGACATCTGATGTTCCAAGACTTTGAGAAAATAACTGAAAAAGTTCTCTCCGTGGATACATTTGTATGTTAGAAACCTACCTGAAATGTCAGGAAAACTACAGCATTAAGGTCAAATGAAAAACTTTCACCACAAATAATGCTCAGAATGTAGGTTCTATTGAAAAATGGACACATCCTAGCAGGGACACTTGTGTAAGTTTATTAATATTCCACATTGCTAATTGTTTAAATTGATAGAAAATATTATAACTTATCAAAGTAAATCTTTGAAAAGATTTGTATGTCTACAGAATGTTTATAGTCAGCTTTTGTAATTATCTTTGGTTCCTTGAAAACAATAAAAATTTGTCTATCTAGCTATTTAATTTCATTTCGCTTTGGTCATCAGTTAATCCAACATGATGGACTGATGGCATATGAGCACTGGAAATAGCATCTTAGAAAAAGTATAATATTAAATAAGACAGAAAAGGAAAGAGACAGATTGTAAGTGGTGGTTAAATCAGCTGAAAATAGCACTCAGTCTTTGAAAATTGTCTAAATAATCTGAATTTATATACTATTGAATTTTGTCATTCTATTATTAAAGTAATCAAATTTCTTAATGATGGGAAAGCAAATAATTCTAGAAGAATACTAAAGAACTATCAAGGGGCATTCGTATGTGGTAAACTACTTTTTGTTGTATTATCAGAGTGTATAAACTATCATGAGGTGTAAAGTCCTCATTCTGCAATTTTCCTGCTTCCATAGAGGAATTTAAAACATCTTTCATTATCAATTCATGATTTTAAACTACTGTAGCATTTATCACATCTATAAGCTAGAGTAAACACAGAAATACAACAGGATGATTTATTTTTCAGTCATTAACAAGTCATAAATAACATTTCTTAATTATCTTAAGTCCATTATTTTAAAATCATTATATCAGTATAAATATTTAAATACACTAAAATTCTCCAAGCCAGGCTTCAGCAATATGTGAACCATGAACTCCCTGATGTTCAAGCTGGTTTTAGAAAAGGCAGAGGAACCAGAGATCAAATTGCCAACATCTGCTGGATCATGGAAAAAGCAAGAGAGTTCCAGAAAAACATCTATTTCTGCTTGATTGACTATNGGGAGCCTGGTGGGCTGCCATCTGTGGGGTCACACAGAGTCGGACACGACTGAAGCGACTTAGCAGCAGTGAGTGTCTAGTTCTTAACTCTGTAAGAGCCTAGTTCAAAACAAATGCTGCTGGTGGACTTAAAAGATAGTTGACATGGTTGAATTACAGTTTCATTTTCTGCAAAATGGATGCAATAGCTATTAAACTAATTCTGAGAATTTTTAGCTTAAAGTTTCCATTGTCTTAGTGATGCTTACTTGTGACAAAACCAGGTACAGTAAATGTTATAGGTAGTTTATACTATATGTTTATACTATTAGTTTATAGCTAATGTAATTTATATCTAAATAAAATGTGTGGGTACCGTCTCTTTGTATCTCTTTGCAATTTATATGAGAACCTCATAATCTCATTTATGTATAACTAAAGAAACATCATAAAACAAGCATAAAAGAAACTTTAAAAATGGATTTAAGATCTTTCAATAAAATATAGCTTCCAATTTCACTATATAATCTTACATATTTGAATTGGTTGTAGACTAGTTAAAAGTAAAATATTTTTCAAAGTAGGTACAAAACCCCAGCCAGGAAAAATAATGAAATGTACAATATTAACTTAAAGTATTTCATGTATCAAGATATTATAACAGTATTATCCCAAATTTGAATAATTAAATAAATATAATTTTTTCTTTAATCCTCAGCCTTCTACTATGGCCTGTGTATTTTTTGTTTATGTATCATTTTTGTCACATATTTTGAATTTTGCAGAAACATGAGCTTTTCATTAAAGATTATATAATAAGTATTTTCCATTTTATTGTTATAATTTTCATAACTATTACTTAATGTATGTATAATAGTTTATCGAGTATATGCTGCTGCTTTTGTCACTAAGTCATGTGCGACTCTTTGTGACCCCATGGTCTGTAGCCTGCCAGGCTTCTCTGTCTATCAAGTGCATGGCCATAATACATTCACCCACTTGCCAGATCTGGGCCTTAGGTTGTCTTCAGTGCTCCCATAAATGTAATAACTCAAGGGACATAAGGGGAAGGGGTCATAAAATCATGAGACTGCAATTGACAAAATGATATGTCATAGATGGAACTGAATATGTTTATGATTCCCCCAAAAGAGCAATGATTCCGAGGTAGCTTCAGCCATTCAGTAGGCAGAGGAGTCAATAGACCACGGAAGCTTACTGTAGTGCGATGCAAGCCCATGTTACTGGATGCCTCTGCCAGGTTAAGTCACCTTGCTGTAGTACTATTTCTTAATCCTAATCCAACAGTATTGTAGTTCATAGAAACTTCTAGGGGATTCTAGTGTACTTCTGCATCTTATCATTGGTATAATGTGATTTTATGGACTTTTTTTTCTTGATTTTTTTTTCTTATTCAATTTTTTTAAAATGAGCTTTTTAATAGAAAAGTGGGAAAGGCATTCTCTGGCCCTGTAGTCTTCTTAGAAATACTCAGGATCTGTTTTTTTTTTTTTTNAAACCCCAGCCAGGAAAAATAATGAAATGTACAATATTAACTTAAAGTATTTCATGTATCAAGATATTATAACAGTATTATCCCAAATTTGAATAATTAAATAAATATAATTTTTTCTTTAATCCTCAGCCTTCTACTATGGCCTGTGTATTTTTTGTTTATGTATCATTTTTGTCACATATTTTGAATTTTGCAGAAACATGAGCTTTTCATTAAAGATTATATAATAAGTATTTTCCATTTTATTGTTATAATTTTCATAACTATTACTTAATGTATGTATAATAGTTTATCGAGTATATGCTGCTGCTTTTGTCACTAAGTCATGTGCGACTCTTTGTGACCCCATGGTCTGTAGCCTGCCAGGCTTCTCTGTCTATCAAGTGCATGGCCATAATACATTCACCCACTTGCCAGATCTGGGCCTTAGGTTGTCTTCAGTGCTCCCATAAATGTAATAACTCAAGGGACATAAGGGGAAGGGGTCATAAAATCATGAGACTGCAATTGACAAAATGATATGTCATAGATGGAACTGAATATGTTTATGATTCCCCCAAAAGAGCAATGATTCCGAGGTAGCTTCAGCCATTCAGTAGGCAGAGGAGTCAATAGACCACGGAAGCTTACTGTAGTGCGATGCAAGCCCATGTTACTGGATGCCTCTGCCAGGTTAAGTCACCTTGCTGTAGTACTATTTCTTAATCCTAATCCAACAGTATTGTAGTTCATAGAAACTTCTAGGGGATTCTAGTGTACTTCTGCATCTTATCATTGGTATAATGTGATTTTATGGACTTTTTTTTCTTGATTTTTTTTTCTTATTCAATTTTTTTAAAATGAGCTTTTTAATAGAAAAGTGGGAAAGGCATTCTCTGGCCCTGTAGTCTTCTTAGAAATACTCAGGATCTGTTTTTTTTTTTTTTTCAATTTCAGTTCCCTAATGCCAGTTAATAACCTTCTTTTCAAATTGAGGAAAGAAAATACCAGAAAATCTTTGAAGACCAAATGCAATATATGATACTCAAAATCTCTAAGATGTAATTCCATTTATCTCAACTAGAAAATGTCACTAAATACAAGAGGTGAGAAAGATAATATAAATGGCTTTCCAACTGTGCTCCAAGAAATTCTAAGCATTTTAAGAGGAATCTCAGGGATCATTTCAGGGAAGAAGTCAGGGAATGGTACTAGGTAGAGGTCAGGATCTCTACGACTCTTGAATACTAGAATTCTGAGTAAGATCTTGTTTCTAGAAAGTTTTCTGTGGCTTTAAAAACTGTGAGGAGATGGAGGGAACAAAATAAAACCACACATTTATTTTTATCCTCCTTGATTGTGGTATCATACATTATTTTTCCTAAGTTATGGCTCAGGGAGAGAAGAAAAGACTACAAGCATACTAAAAGGTTAAAAAAAGATCAAATAAAGTTTCCTTTAAACATAAAAACATTGAAAAGTTTAGGCAGACTATTCTTATTCAGACAGAATGAATTACATACTGTTAATGCTACTGGATAATGATTCTGCTAATAATTAGTATAGATCCTTATTGAATGCTTAATTAATCACCAAGTTTGAAAGATAGTCACTGTTAAAATTCTCATTTTACAGTGAAAGAATATAAGAATTTAAAAGGTACATCTAGAACGTAGTGGAATAAGGGCTTAACTTCAGGGAGTTTTGATTGCAGAAACAGAGTATTTATTTATTTTTTCTCTGTACTACACAGCTGTATGCTAATTCAAAAATGGTAAAAATCGTTATTTCCAAGACATTAATTTCTTTTTCACTTTTGTACATTCAAGAATATTTATTGAATACCTTACTGTATTCTGAGAATTAAGTCAAATAAGATATAGCTTCTGTCCTCAAGAACAGGAAGTGTGCCAAGTAAATTTAATATATATGGTGTTATGTGATATGCTTGTTATAGTGAAGGCATGCACAAGGATTTAGAATTGGAGCAATGTCAGACCTCAAGGATAGGGGAGTTGATGTTTTTATGTATCTTACATTCTGGGCTTCCCTGGTGGCTCAGACTGTAGAGTCTGCCTGCAATCCAGGAAACCTGGGTTCGATCCCTGGGTCAGGAAGATCCCCTGGAGAAGGGAGTAGCTCCCCACTTCAGAATTCTTGCCTGGAGAATTCCATGGATAGAAGAGCCTGGTGGGCTATAGTCCATGAGGTTGCAAAGAGTCGGACATGACTAAGTGACTAAGCATACACACACACATACATCTTATATTCTAGACAAGAATTAGTCAGATGAGGAAGGTAGTGGTGAAGGACACTTCAGCTGAAGGAAAGAGCAGGTGGGATGTGGAACAGTAAAACATCATGATGCTCAAGAACTACAGATAATTACATTTATTGCACCAACACTTTCAGGTGTTAGAGAAATAGCCTAGACTAGTAATTTTCAAACATTAGTGGGCATCAGAATTACTTAGAGGACTTATTAATCTATAGTATGCAGGGTCTCACTTCCAGAGCTTCATTCAGTAAATCCGAGGTGGTATCTAGAATCTGCATTTTCGACAAGATACCAGGTTATGATTATGCTGCTCAACCGGGGGCCACACTATGAGAACTACTAGGCAAGATTTATAAGCAGGAGCCAACTTTTTCTATCTTAGTTGATTAAAATTTAACTAGCAGGAAAACATAGCATTAGGAGAAACAGATATGAAAAGCCTATATAAAATAGAAATAGAAGTACCTGTTACAACTCACAACCAAGTTAACAGATAGGCGGATATATTTACATTTGTTTAATAAAGCTGTTTTAGCATTTTTGTAAAGTTTTTAAAAGAAAAATAAGATATATTCACTATATAATATTTAAGCATTTCAAAAATACACAGCCACTTTCCAAAGTCACCTGTTATTAATAGTTTTTCAGGTATTCTTTATTTTTATTTGTATAAAAATACAAATATATATAAACCTAAGTTGTTATGTGTATACACTTTAAAATAAATGTAATCATATGTTTTGCCTTACAGCTTATTGTTACGGTATTTTTTATACTTTTAACAGTATTTTATATTAGTGCATATGGATCTATCTCATTGTTTTTACCATTGTGTAGTACGTGATTATGAATGTGCAGCAATTTACCCATTTTCCTAGTGACTTTCAGTTTGCCACAGTTTATAAATGATTCTGCCTTGGACATGCTGTACATGTGTCCTTACAAAGCTATGCAAGTGCTTATAAAAGAGACATCTTTGGAACTGCTGGGTTCATGACTTCTCATAAATGATGTCATCTCTACTGCTAAGTTTTCCAGGGCAAGTGTAGCAAATCGCTACATATTTTGTGACTTAAGTAAATGGCTATTTATTCTCACACTTTGCAAGGTGTCAGCAGGACTGCACTCCTTAAAGAGGCTCTAGGGGAGAATCTGCTCCATGCTTTTTCTCGTTGCTGGTGACAATCAGCAGTCTCTGGGTTCTGGTTACATCACTTTCTGCTCTGCCTCATTTTCATATCACTGCCTTCTTTCTGTGCTTTCCCTTCTGTGAGTCTGTCTCTAAACTTCCTTTGCCTCTGATAAGAATTTTGTATTTAGGGACCACCTAGATAATTCAGGATAAACTTCTCTCTCAAGAGTCTTATTTTATTCACCTCTTTTGCCATAGACTGGGTGGCATTCTGGAGGCTTGAAAAATCCAAGGTTAAGGTGCTAGCAAATTCAGTGTCTGGTGAG
The DNA here is from genome assembly GCA_006410875.1 of Neotragus pygmaeus. Lineage (NCBI taxonomy): Eukaryota > Metazoa > Chordata > Mammalia > Artiodactyla > Bovidae > Neotragus > Neotragus pygmaeus. Next base: position 1,390,144 of record SJYV01031390.1, read on the forward strand.
AACCAGCTTCCTGGTTCATGGTGGCCATCTTCACATGTCCTCACTTGGTAGAAGAGCAAAGAGAGCTCTCTTGGACCTTATCCATAAGGGCAATAATCCCATTCATCAGGGTTTCAATCTCATGACCTAATCACTTTCCAAAGGCCCTACCTCAAAACTGATGACATTGGGGATTGTGTATCAGCTTATGAATCAGGGCATGGGGGAATACTGTTTTTGGTCTGTAGCATTCCATTTCTGACCTTCTAAAATCCATGTCCTTTGCTCACACAAAATACATCCATTCCATTCAAATAGTCTCAAACGTCTTAACTCATTCTAGATTCAACTCAAATTCTGAAATCCAAAGTCTCATATCATCCAAAACAGACATGGGTGAGACCTAAGGTATGATTCATTCTGAGACAAATTCCTCTCCATCTGGGAACCTATAAAATCTTCCAAAATATAATGGTGAGACAGACATGGGGTAGACATTCCTATTCTGAAAGGAAAATATGGGAAAGTAGAAAGGGGTTAAAGGGGTAACAGGTCCCAAGTAAGTTCAGATCTCAACATTAGACCTTAAGGATCAAGAATGATCTTTGACTGGATATTCGGCCTTCTGGACCCACTGGCTGTGGTCTCACCCATGAGCTCTCATGGGTTGGAGTTCTGTGGCTAAGATACTCCTGGGTTTGAAATTGCATTCTGGTGGTTCTGAAGAATAGCTCCATCCCCTGGGTACCACTGAGCATCAGCCTGGTAGGGGTTTTCTCTAGTAGCCCCACCCTTGCAGGAGTTCGGTGCCTGGGCTCTGCTCCTGCGGGATGGTGTCTTGTGCTCACAGTTCTCACTGAGTGAGAGCATCTTTTGGAACACAGGTGGACACAGCCATACCCCTACAGCTCTTACACTCTGTACACAGACAGAGATGGTGGGTGAAGAGACGGGGAGTGTGGACACTGCCAAAGTTTGCTGCCTGTGTCCTCCACAGGGGTGGCCGCCATGGTACCAAACCAGAGCCCATGGGAGTTGCACCTGGGGCAGCCAAAGAGCACAGTGCTGGAGTGCAGAGAGCAGAGCCCACGGTGTGAGGCAGCACTCGGCAGCACAGCCCAAGGTCTCAGAGACTCAGGCAACCCTCCTTTGAATTTACTCTGCCTGTGGAGAAGGCAATGGCACCCCACTCCAGTACTCTTGCCTGGAAAATCCCATGGTGGGCTGCAGTCCATGGGGTCGCTGAGGGTCAGACACGACTGAGTGACTTCCCTTTCACTTTTCATTTTCATGCATTGGAGAAGGAAATGGCAACCCACTCCAGTGTTCTTGCCTGGAGAATCCCAGGGACGGGGGAGCCTGGTGGGCTGCCATCTATAGAGTTGCACAAAATCGGTCACGACTGAAGTGACTTAGCAGTGGGGCCGCTGTACTCTGGGCCTGTAATGAGAGGGGTAGCCCTGTTGACTTCCGAATAACTTCAGGGTTATTCTTCCATTGTCTTGCACAATGGCTTCTGCTTCCATTGAGATGGCTGCTAATCTTATCAAATGGTTTTTCACCTATACACTTAGGGCTCTCCTCTGATCCTATATGCTCATTCTTTCCGATATGAATGGGTTGAGGGCTCTTCACATCTTTAAGTTCTGATTAGCAATTTTGTCTTTTTGTCATTTCTCTCATCTCTCACTTTACTCTAAAGCTTTATGAGGAACCAAGGACACTCCTTCAACACTTTGATTAAAAATAGCTTCAGTTATATATCCAATTTCGTTACTCACAGTTCCACTCCAGAACTCCAAGATGAACACAATTCAAGTGAGTTCTTTGTATCTTTATAACGAAGATTTCCTATCCCCTAGTGTTCTAAGTTAATCACGATGTTACTTTCCTAAATTAATCAGTTAATCACAATAGTGTGATCACTAATGTAGAGCCAGACATCCTGGAATGTGAAGTCAAGTGGGCCTTACGAAGCATCACTACCAAAAAAGCTAGTGGAGGTGATAGAATTCCTGTTGAGATCTTTCAAATCCTAAAAAAAGATGCTATGAAAGTGCTGCACTCAATATGTCAGCAAATTTGGAAAACTCAGCAGTGGCCACAGGACTGGGAAAGGTCAGTTTTCATTCCAATTCCAAAGAAAGGCAATGCCAAAGAATGCTCAAAATATTGCACAATTGCACTCATCTCACACGCTAGTAAAGTAATGCTTAAAATTCTCTAAGCCAGGCTTCTACAATACGCGACCTGTGAACTTCCAAATGTTCAAGCTGGTTTTTGAAAAGGCAGAGGAACCAAAGATCAAATTGCCAATATCCACTGGATCACCCAAAAAGCAAGAGAGTTCCAGAAAAACATCTATTTCTGCTTTAATGACTATGCCAAAGCCTTTGACTGTGTGGATCACAATCAACTGTGGAAAATTCTGAAAGAGATGGGAATACCATCCCACCTGACCTGCCTCTTGAAAAACCTGTCTGCAGGTCAGGAAGCAACAGCTGGAACTGGACATGGAACAACAGACTGGTTTCAAATAGGAAAAGGAGTACGTCAAGGCTGTATACTGTCACCCTGCTTATTTTACTTACATGCAGAGTACATCATGAGAAATGCTGGGCTGGAGGAAGCACAAGCTGGAATCAAGATTGCCGGGAGAAATATCAATAACCTCAGATATGCAGATGCTGCCATCCTTATGGCAGAAAGTGAAGAGGAGCTAAAAAGCCTCTTGATGAAAGTGAAAGAGGAGAGTGAAAAAGTTGGCTTAAAGCTCAACATTCAGAAAATGAAGATCATAGCATGGTCCCGTCACTTCATGGGAAATAGATGGAGAAACAGTGGAAANGGAAGCACAAGCTGGAATCAAGATTGCCGGGAGAAATATCAATAACCTCAGATATGCAGATGATACCATCCTTATGGCAGAAAGTGAAGAGGAGCTAAAAAGCCTCTTGATGAAAGTGAAAGAGGAGAGTGAAAAAGTTGGCTTAAAGCTCAACATTCAGAAAATGAAGATCATGGCATCCAGTCCCATAACTTCATGAGAAATAGATGGGGAGACAGTGGAAACGGTGTCAGACTTTATTTTTCTGGGCTCCAAAATCACTGCAGATGGTGACTGCAGCCATGAAATTAAAAGACACTTACTCCTTGGAAGGAAAGTTATGACCAACCTACACAGCATATTAAAAAGCAGAGACATTACTTTGCCAACAAAGGTCCATCTAGTCAAGGTTATGGTTTTTTCCAGTCGTCACGTATGCATGTGAGAGTTGGACTTGAAAGAAAGCTGAGCACAGAAGAATTGATGCTTTTGAACTGTGGTGTTGGAGAAGACTCTTGAGAGTCCCTTGCACTGCAAGGAGATCCAACCAGTAAGAAATCAGTCCTAGGTGTTCATTGGAAGGTCTGATGTTGAAGGTGAAACTCCAACACTTTGGCCACCTGATGCGAAGAGCTGACTCATTTGAAAAGACCCTGATGCTGGGAAAGATTGAGGGCAGGAGAAGAAGAGGATGACAGAGCATAAGATGGTTGGATGGCATCATCGACTCAATGGACATGGGTTTGGGTGGACTCCAGGAGTTGGTGATGGACAGGGAGGCGTGGCATGCTATGGTTCATGGTGTCGCAAATAGTCATACATGACTGAGTGACTGAACTGAACTGAACTGAGGAGAAGCAATGAAGTCATGATAGACTTCATCTGTTCGCAAGGGATAAAAAGGGAAAAGGGCCAAGCCATGTATTATAGGAGTTGCAAGATTGAAAGATACATTTCTCCCCTACTTTAGCTTGGTAAAATATTTTCAAGTGAAGACACTCACTCAGGACAAAGACTATATCAAAAGATTACTAAAGCAAGGAAAAGACTAAACCAACAGTATGGTCTTAGTATCTTTTCTTAGACTCTCTTATGTGCTTAAGTTAAAAAGCAATAATTTCTTTCAGTTTGTAACAAATTTGGGAGTGGGTGTAGAGAAGAGATCAATGGTGTGATCCCTCATGTTCTAATAATCTCAATTTTTTTTCTATAATTCAGTAAATTTAGAGCCTCATAAAGAACTAAGAGTACTATTACTTGCACTAACTGAAATCAACTAATTTGAAAAATATTCCTCAAAGGATTATACTATAAAATGTGCTACCAGCTTGGACAGAAAATAATAGTGACTGTTGGAAATGTCAAATTACCAAGTGATTAAAATAACTCCAGTATATGTAACTTGCCTTTGTCACATACAAGATATAATACTATGAAAAATACAAATACATATAATAAATGTCACGAAAGTGTTGTAACCCTATGAGCAAGTGACATTCATGCTGGTTCTTAGTTTGCTTATTTGTAAAAAGTCAGAGGATTAAGTGTTCCCTGAGGTTCCTTTCAGCTCATTTTTTGATTCTATGATACTAGAAGACAAAGTTCTATTTTATAGACTTTCTTAACACATAAACTACAAATTTCTTTCTTTCTCTGGGGAAAAAAAATCTGCTGTTAAAATAAAAGTAATGAACAGATAGACCTTATTTAAGCAAGTTTTCCAAGATTCTAAAAACTATGGGCTGAATGAGAAAAGTTCTTTTGAAAGAGTCATCTGAAGAAATTCCATTACATACACAGACACAGTTGTATGTCTAATTAAACACAGAGACTACTAGAGGCCATGTATTAGTTCCTTAAGTGTGCTTAGAATTTTATTCAATTCCCAAATCACAGTTGAGTTCCTATAAAAGTTATTGTACAAGATCCTCAGAGGAACTGGTAGATGTCCAAATACTTTTTTCATTTATCAAGATAAAATACTGAAGCATATTTTCACATTCTTTAATACATTCCCATAAAAGTGGGACAATTTGGTTCAATGATGCCAGCAAATCAGTTGATTTGCTGAAAACAGTAAATCATGAAAACAGCACTTTGTATGTTATATATTTAAAATGTTTTAAAGAATGATGTGGTATTTTAATTCACACACTATGTATTTTGGTTTCCATATTTGCCAACTTTTAGGCTCTTAAATTAAAAAATATATATAACTGTACAACCACCGATTGGGAATGTCAGTCATAAATTGGTAGATAAAATTTCAATAGATTTTAAATTGTCACTAAAGATATTGTTAATAATGTATGAGTGGAAACAGTGTCAGACTTTATTTTGGGGGGCTCCAAAATCACTGCAGATGGTGATTGCAGCCCAGAAATTAAAAGACGCTTACTCCTTGGAAGGAAAGTTATGACCAACCTAGATAGCATATTCAAAAGCAGAGACATTACTTTGCCAACAAAGGTCCATCTAGTCAAGGCTATGGTTTTTCAGTGGTCATGTATGGATTTGAGAGCTGGACTGTGAAGAAAGCTGAGTGCTGAAGAATTGATGCTTTTGAACTGTGGTGCTGGAGAAGACTCTTGAGAGTCCCTTAGACTGCAAGGAGATCCAACCAGTCCATCCTAAAGGAGATCATTCCTGGGTGTTCATTGGAAGGACTGATGCTGAGGCTGAACTCCAATACTTTGGCCACCTCATGCAAAGAGTTGATTCATTGGAAAAGATCCTGATGCTGGGAGGGATTGGCAGCAGGAGGAGAAGTGGATGACAGAGGATAAGATGGCTGGATGGCATCACTGACTCTATGCACATGAGTTTGGGTGAGCTCCAGGAGTTGGTGAGGGACAGGGAGGCGTGGCGTGCTGCAATGCATGGAGTCGTATAGTCAAACACGACTGAGCGACTGAACTGAACTGAACTGAACTGACTATTTACAAACATGCCAAAAGGTATTCCTCTTGTCAAACTTACATATAAATTTTATGACACTGACATTGTGGGGATGTTAAGTGCAGTCATTTCTTATAAAAGATCAAAAAAATCGAGCTGAAATGGGAGGCAGAGCTGAAAGCAATCTTTCTCATAACGTTTTATGACACTGTCAAGATTCGCCATGAAGATTATCTCTAAAGAAGCCTCTCTGTGAAGCTCTGCTGAATCCGTGATTTCAAGCCTTTGTATTTAAAATCGGATGTTATTGTTATCTGATATTCTCTGAACACTGATAATGAAGGTGGTGCTGACTGGAACAAAAAAGAACCCAAAGTTAAATATAACTTAGATGAGAGCCTCTGAAGCTACTGAAAAGAAATAAATTGGTTCAATCTTACTTGTCACTTCTAGAAGGTCACCAGAAAGAAGCATCATCCCAAATGTAGAGAAAAGAAAAACTCTTTTCTCTTCCTCCTTTCCTTACTGTACTAGTCAAGACTGTGAATGCCATAAAAATACACAAACCAAAGCAGACCTCTGAGAACTGGTGAAACACTCGTACTATACCAAATTGTAAAGAATGAAATTCGGGAAACATTTTGCGTTTGCACACTGCATTCTTCTTCCTCCCTGTTAGCTTTCTCCTAAGCACCTGTAGGCTCCCTTCTTTCAGGTTTGGCTGCCAACTTGGACAAGGAAGATATCAATAAGTGCAAGCATCATTTTTATTTTTTTGGCTGTATTGAGTTGATTGCTGCCTGGAGTATTTTCTAGTTGAGGCGAATGAGGACTACTCTCTAGTTGCGGTGTTCAGGCTTTTCATTGCAGTGGCTTCTCCTGTTGCAGAAGACAGACTTTAGGGTGCTCGGGCTTCAGTAGTTATGGCTCCTGGGCTCCAGAACACAGGCTCAATACTGTGGGTCAACAGCCCAGTTGTGCAGCATGGGGGAACCTTCCCAGATCAGAGATCAAACCCGTGTCTCTTGCATTGGCAGGCAACTTCTTCACTGAGTCACCAGGGAAGCCGTCAAGCATCATCTTGATTCTAATTTAATTTCTCTACCTTTAGATTGTTTTATTAGTTTAATTTTGTTTCCACCTGGCCCTTTCACCTTACATCCTAGCATCAACCCATTCTCCCAGACCAGAGATTCTCCTGCCTGATCAGGGACCATTCTGTTCCAGGTTCATTCTTTGCTGCAGATTGGATGAAGAGCTCTCACTTCCTTGCCCTAAGGCCTCCTTTATAGTCCTTCTTGCTCCACAAGAACTCGATGCTTTTTCAGATTTTTTTTGTTGGCCAATCCCACACATCCCAGCCTGATGGAACATAAGGAAAGTAGGTGAGATAGGAGCCACAGGCTGCCACGCTTTCTGCCCTGTTCACAAGAGTGCCAACATTCCAAACCTGGAAACTACAGGGAGAGGATTTCTATCTTTGACTGCCATGGGAAACCATGGAAAACAAACTTGAACTTCCAGTTGCATGAAAAAGACATACTTCTTGTTTTCTCCTGTGATTCATTTACTTATCATTGTTAATGAAGTCTCTCATTTTTTCAAAAAATTTTTTGATGTGGACCATTTTAAAAAAGGTCTTTATTGAATTTCTTACAATCTTGCTTCTGTTTCTTATGTTTTGGCTTTTTGGCCACAAAGCATGTGGGATATTAGCTCTCTGACCAGGGATTGAAACTGTACTGTAGGTACCCTCTGCACTGAAAGGCAAAACCTTAACCACTTGACTGCCAGGAAAGGTCCATTGAAGTCTCTCTTGTCTGTCTTTGGGATTTGGCTCCAATCATTTTCACACCTTATTTTTAATTTATGTCTTGTTTTTCATTTCCTTTAGCCTACAAAACATTTATCTTTTCAAGCCGAAAAATAGCAAGAAACTATAACCTTCTCAAGAGCCTCTTTTTCTCTTGTGCTGTCACTATATTTCTTTCATCTTCACTTCAAAACTTCACAGAAAAGCTGCCTTTCTTTGTAACCTCTCTTTCTTACCACCTAATCCTATTTCCTTGCTAAAATCTGTCCTTCTCTTGCAAGTGTCACTGAATACATTTTCTCCTCAAGATGAGCAATGACTTCCTAATCTCCAAAGCCAATGAGCACTATCTCATTAAAACTGTATAAAATATTAAGCAGTTATTTCATTGGATCTTGTCTTTGAGACTCTGGTTTCTATCATACTATATCCCTAGACCCTCTCCTCCATGACTACCTTTCCTCTTCAGGTCCAACATAAGTTCTCATAAACATTATCTTGTTGATTTTCTTCTTTCTTTATAGATGCTTCATAGTATTTTCTACCTTTACAAATTCAGCTAACATTTTTATCCTTGATGTGTTCCAATTCTCCATGTTGTTGTTGTTGTTCAGGCACTAAGTCCTGTCCAACTCTGTTTGACACCATAGACTGTAGCACGCCATAGACCACAGCACACTGCGCCTCCCTGTCCTCCACTATCTACCGGAGTTTGTTCAAGTTCATGCCCAGTGAGTCTGTGATGCTGTCCAACAGTCTCATCCTCTGTTGCCTTTCTCTCCTTTTGCTTTCACTCTTCCCCAGAATCCCCTGTGTCAATCCTTTTCCTAAGTTATAGTTCTTCATTTCTTACTGCTTACTGCATGTGTGCTTAGTTGCTTCAGTCGTGTCTGAATCTTTGCAACCCCGTGGACTGTAGCCCGCCAGGCTCCTCTGTCCATAGGATTCTCCAGGCAAGATTTCTAGAGTGGGTTGCCATGCCTTCCTACAAGAGATCTTCCAGACCCAGGGATCGAACCCTCAGCTCTTAAGTCTCCTGAACTGGCAGGTGAGTTCTTTACCACTGGGCTTCCCTGATGGCTCAGTTGGTAAAGAATCCTCCTGCAATGCAGGAAACCTCAGTTCAATTCCAGGGTCGGGAAGATCTGCTAATGAAGGGAAAGGCTACCCACTCCAGTTTTCTGGCCTGGAGAATTTCATGGACTGTATGGTCGGTCCATGGGGTGGTGAAGAGTCAGACACGACTGAGCAACTTTCACTTTCACTTTCTTTACCACTGGTGCCACATGGGAAGCCCTACTGCTTCCTAGAGATTTTCAAAAGATGCCCTACTGAAATGTTAACTGCCCCAAGTTCTTTAACCTTAATAAGAGCTGGTCCCTAGGCTGAAAGATCCTGAGTCCTTTCTTCCCCTTTCTTTCATGCCTATTTTTTCTTTAATAGCTTTTGAATGTGTATTTTTTTTCCATTTCTCTTTTTGACCACCTTGGTTCACACCTTTTTTCCCTTCACACAGTCCCCTAAGGAACTCTCTCAACTTAATTTCCCATCCTTGCCTCCTACACCTCTCCATTCATCCAGCTTCTCTTCAGAATTAATCTCTCTAAAGGAGTCTTCATACACAATATCAAGTATACTTCAATAAAAATAATTTTTAAAAAATTAATAAAATAGTAGCGAATTTATAAAAAATACTCAGACTGGGTTACTCTATCACTCAAAAATTTCAATGGAATCCCACAGTATGAATCCAAGGCATTACAAAAGTTGACTACATTAAATTTGTCTTGCTCATTTTTACCATTCTCTTTGTTTCAAATTGCAAAATACTATATCAGAAAAGTAGGAATTACACGTAAATGATCAGGTAGACTTGAGAAATTCTTTACTAAATGATGTATTTATTTCACAATTTCTGGAAGTCTGTTTATTAACATATTCACTATGCTAATAGGCATTTCAATTTGTTTAATTGTAGAATGAAGAACTCCCAGACTTTCGTACAGGAAGCTTTCTTCCAAGAAATCCACTTTCTCTACCTTTACCCAACCCTCCTGCATTGTCACATGATGAAATCACACACATCCTTCCACACAAATAAACAGTGCCTTGTAAAATAAAATAATAAAATTGTTTCTAAGAAAGAAAAATCAGCCTAAATTCTCAAATAAAGCTATTTGATTAGAGCATACTATATTTTGATTTTGAAATTATTCATGTCTTTCTCCTACTGTGGACTATAAGTATCTTGAGGCCATGAACCATGAGTAAGTTATATTCTTTATTAATGTCTATACCAGAAACTTTAGCCAAGTGTTGCAGGATATGCAAAATTTCACACTACTTTAAAAATATTTCACTTCTTCTAGCTCTCAAGATAGAGAAATCCATGTACATTCAATTATATAAACCAGCCCTTAAAAATAACATAATAACTCTAACATGTAGTTTGTTACTCATGCAATCCTAAAATAGATATTGGTGCTAGAGTCATTATCCAGAGATAATGATAAAGCTTAGATCTATTCAATGGATTTAGATTAAAAGGTTGAATTTATTTCAATAAATAGGGTACAGGATTCGCAAAGGACTAAATGAAATCAGATAAAACAAATTTGGACTCACAAAAAGCTAAAGGCCAGCTGAGTTCTTGTCAAACATTTTGGAATTTCTAGGATTAATTTTACTCAGTTCAGTTGAGTTTAAACAGACAAAATTTATCACCACCGACCTTAAGGAATGAAGCTGTGTTTATGGACTTCTGGGGTCTCATGGTTCTACGCAGGCCCTTCTAAGTGATGGAAGTAATTAGGTCTTTCATTCTAACCCTATTCTGAGAGGAGTTGGGACTGACTAAGCCTTGTTCTTCAAGGACCTAAGAAGAAAATAACCTCACTGTCATTTATTCCAGTTATTCTCACAGCTGAGTAACAGAGTGATCCCCAATCACATCTAAAGAGATTATGAAATGCTGTAGATTGAATCACTATTTGAAATATTATGTTCAGTCGCACTTGACCTTAAAAAGGGGCTTACAAAATGAGAACTACTCTTCATCCCTTTTCAGTTTTCACCATGATTATACCTTGTTCTAATTTGTATGCTCCTCCCGGTGAACAGGGAGATTATTATAGTAGATAATTCGGTTAGGAAACAATGTTGTCAACAATTTTTCTACAATTTTTGAAGCAGTTCTATTTTTTAAAATTGCTCGTGATGAGCCATGAAGGCTTCTAGATTCAGAGGAGAACAGTATATTTATTTATGCAGAGAGTTTGTTCTGATACAGGTAAAGCTGAGGTTCCAAACTATTCTTATAGAGCTAGTGAACTGAAAATGATTCTAGGAATCTATTTGCACAAATAGACAACTCTGTTTTCTTTTGTTTCTTGTGCCATGTGGCTATAGGCAGAGAGCAGAATATACAGTTACCCAGAAGAGAGTAAAACAATAAACAAGATAGATGGCATAGTGTCCATACTGTCCAGTCTGCAGGTTCCAGTGGGCAGAGTTCAAGACAGAAGCTAAAGTGACTGTTTTCCTGAGAGACTGAAGCTTTGTACACAGCAAAAGTTTGAGATTCTGATGAGAAAATTTGGTGAAGATATGGACAAAGGGCATTTTTGCCATTATAGCCTACACCTAAGCTTTGCATCAGAGAAGGTGATGGCACCCCATTCCAGTACTCTTGCCTGGAAAATCCCATGGGTGGAGGAGCCTGGTAGGCTGCAGTCCATGGGGTCGCGAAGAGTCGGACAAGACTGAGCAACTTCACTTTCACTTTTCACTTTCATGCATTGGAGAAGGAAACGGCAACCCACTCCAGTGTTCTTGCCTGGAGAATCCCAGGGACAGGGGAGCCTGGTGGGCTGCCGGCTATGGGGTCGCACAGAGTCAGACACGACTGAAGCAACTTAGCAGCAGCAGCAAGCTTTGTATCCTGCAGAATTGTTACTTTGGAAGCATCAAGAGACAAGATCCTTTATATAGGCAATGTTTCCACTGAGGGTATTAGCAATGGTAAGAAACAGTTGTGGAAAAACTCATTTGATCTCTCTTTGATCTCATGTGATTCCCAGAAATAGTCAGCTGTAGACTTGTTGGAGAATTTGAGGTCCTTGTGAAGTCAAGTGAAGGGTAAAGAGTCAGAAAAACTGAGTTTATTAATAGCAACTGAACTCCATATTCAGCAAACATTCAACAAATATCAATTGAAAGCCTACTATGTACCTAGAACAGTGGCTACTGCTGCTGCTGCTGCTAAGTCGCTTCAGTTGTGTCCAACTCTGTGCAACCCCATAGCCGGCAGCCCACCAGGCTCCTCTGTCCCTGTGATTCTTCAGGCAAGAACACTGGAGTGGGTTGCCATTTCCTTCTCCAGTGTGTGAAAGTGAAAAGTGAAAGTGAAGTCGTTTAGTCGTGTCCAACTCGTATTGACCCCATGGACTGCAGGCTATCAGGCTCCTCTGTCCACGGGATTTTCTAGGCAAGAGTACTGGAGTGGCTTGCCATTGCCTTCTCCGAGAACAGTGGCTACAGTGCTGAACAAAACAAATTTCAACCTACAGATGCATATTTTAGTGGAGGAGAGAGGCAAAAAGAAAGTTACAAATATAAACAAGGTGATTACAGATCAATGCCCTATATAACAAAATTAAATAGGGTATTATGATAAAGAATCTGTATCCAGGGGTGGGGTAAACAAAAATGTAGTCAATAAAAGTAAAATGAGAAGGAATTTTTGTTTTTTTTTGCTTCTGATGAGTAGGGCTTCCTTGGTTGCTCAGCAGTTAAGAATCCACCTTCCAATACAGGAGACAGGGGTTTGATCCCTGGTCAGGAAGACCCCTTGGAGAAGGAAATGTTAACTCACTCCAATATAATGAATGCCTATAAAACTCAAGGGAATTTTTCAAATTTGGTTAACTGGAAAATGCTGTATTGGAAAATGCCCCCCATGCTCTACCATGCTGAGCCACATGGCTCTTTTTTTTAAAAGAAAAAGTATTTCTATATTTTAATTGGAGGCTAATTAGTTTACAATATTGTATTGGTTTTTACCATACATTGACATGAATCAGCCATGGATATACATGTGCCCCACCATCCTGAACCCCCTTCCCACTACCCTCCCAACCCCATCCCTCTGGGTTGTCCCAGAGCACCAGCTTTGGGTGCCCTGCTTCATGCATCAAATTTGCACTGGTCATCCATTTTACATATGGTAATATACAAGACTCTTGAAAGCTCTCAGGACAAATTCACTTCTCTCCTGCTTCATGTTTTCTTGGCTATGGGTCCCAGGAACTCAGTCTGTTTTCTTATCATCTTGTCTGTTGCCTCTCTGTTTTTTGAAAAGTTCTACTCTTGCAATTATGACATCAAAGTGGGAGAGTATCCCTAAATCTGCCTTTCCTCAATGCTTCTAAACACAAAACTCCTTTCTTTTTCAGGTTATTAAAATCATTCCTGTGGGAAGAGGAAAAATGATAAAAATGGATTAGATTCTCTGCTTATAAAGTGCTGGTCCTCAATTACAGATCCTGCCTCTCTTTCAGATGAAAATTAAAGTGGAAATGAGTTTCTATTCTGAGCTTTTATTCCTAGAGATAAGCCTTATCAAGCTTCTTCCTTTATTCAAATTCTGCCCTGATGATGAAATCAAAGTAGAACATTGTTTTTCATATCTTGCTTCCAGCATTCATTCATTCATTCATTCACTCACTCACTTTACATTTATGGGGTAGCTCATTTCATGCCGAAGAATGGGCCAGACATTAGAAACATAAAGATGACTAAGATATAAGGTACTGTTCCAGGCCTAAAAAATCACTCAATCCAGGAAGCAAGTTATGAAATAGATGATAACATTATGGTATGGCAAACATCATTAGATGGGTAAATTCAGATTTCTATGAAGCTAAGAGGAGGATCACCTAGAATATATGGTGATAGTCAAGAAAACAGTCTCCAGAAGAGCTGACATAACACTGATTTGGCGGAACTGAGTCTTGAAAAATGAATGGGAGCTTCTGGGATGGACTGAAATAGACTGAGATTGGGAGTGGTAATAAGTGGCAACAACAACAACAAAATACCAGTTGGTATGTCCTAGAAATGAGAGACATGACACCATGATATGACTGGAGAAGTAGAGGAGCAAATAGCCTATTCATCTTAGTTTTGGAACTTATGTTCTGTGTTTAGAGTGTTAGGCCCCAGAAAGGCCTATTCTCGGGAAACGTCGCTTCACAGATCACCGAGACTTGAATTCGATGCAAAAAGCAAGAGGGTTTATTGAACCGGCACGCCGGGGTTCGACCTTCCTCGAAAGGAGCGAACCCTGACTTCAATTACAGAGCAGTTTTTATACACTAAAGCTACAAGCAGGTATAGGAGGGGCGAAGACACTCTGAACAAACTGATTGGTGGGCATAGCTTGACCTTTACAGAGATAGGTCTGGAATTCATCAAGTCGAAGGAGGCTGACTGACCACCTTGCGGCGGTTAGCCAATTCTCGAAGAAATAATGCTCTAGGTAATCTTTAACAGGAGGAAACAATTACCCGGGGGGTCTCTTGTGAGGACCAGGCANAGAAAGCAGTGGTACATATACACAATGGAGTATTACTTAGCCATTAAAAAGAATACATTTGAATCAGTTCTAATGAGATGGATGAAACTGGAGCCTATTATACAGAGTGAAGTAAGCCAGAAAGAAAAACACCAATACAGTATACTGACACATATATATGGAATTTAGAAAGACAGTAATGATGACCCTGTATGTGAGACAATAAAAGAGACACAGACATATAGAACAGACTTTTGGCCTCTGAGGGACAGGGAGAGGGTGGGAGGATTTGGGAGAATGGCGTTGAAGCATGTATACTATCATGTAAGAAATGAGGCGCCGGTCTATGTTAGATGCAGGATGCAGGATACTTGGGGCTGGTGCATGGGGATGATCCAGAGAGATGTTGTGGGGTGGGAGGTGGGAGGGGAATTCAGGATTGGGAGCTCATGTACACCTGTGGTGGATTCATGTCGATGTGTGGCAAAGCCAATAGAGTATTGTAAAGTAAAATAAAGTAAAAAATAAAAATAAAGAAATGTTCTAATCTATGTAAATGTTACTTGAAATCTGTATTTATTAAAAATACCTGTAGTATATAAGCTATATAATAAATACCAGTGTTCTAGTATCTGCTTAGTAGATGAAAATACTGTAGGAAGGAACTATATATTATCTCCTCTCCCTCTATTTTTATTTGTTGCATTGTTTCCTTTTTTAATGTAACATAATTTAATTCTCTAAAACACTATAATTATTCAAAATAATCCTGAGTAAGAAAAAAGTGATTTCTTAGTTTTCTGTTTTCTAGAATTTCAAGCTCAGTTATTAGTAAAGGCTGACCTAATTGTCAATGATTGTTTTTCAAGTACATTTGCTGTGCTTGAATAAATAAATGATAGTAAAAATACAATAATTACTAAATAGATTTTACAAAAGTATTAGGCTTACTGTTAGGAAAAAAATCAGCAGCTACATGACATTAGAAAAGAAGTGCAGAGCTGTATCAGCCTACTAAAAAAACATTAAAATTATACTTTTAAAGAATAAAAGTTTAATTTAAAATGATTAATTATTAAAAATGCATATGTCTCTCAATATAAAAGCAATTGAATTTTTCATCCAATTAGTGAAAGAGCAAAGTAAAAATAGTAAAAATGAGGTAGATTGTTTTTACCTAGCAGCATAATAAATCAGAAGCAAATTCTGTCAAATATTAGTCATTGAGAACATCAATCTGTACAATGACTCTGCTGTCAACTTCAGGTTTGAGGCTTAATCATTTCAGGAGCAAGAAAACCATGAGTCATATTTTACCCAAGAGACATTTGGGAACACATATTCATGCTGCTACCCTCATAAATTTCTTCACAATTTGCCTGAAGGTCAGTTGGCAATGAAATAATAGAAATTTTAAGTTCTGAACAGATTATGTGAAGGCGGATTTAATGAGTATTTCACTTGCACTGTCATTTGGACTCATGTATATAACCACTAGGAAATACGAACTAGTCTGCAAAATTAGTAAAACACATAGTAGTCCTGGAGTGCCCTTAAAGAGTACATGCATAATGTGTAAGCATTGAATAACATCAGAATACTTGGCTCCAGATCATTTATTCTAAAGTAGTAGCATTTTTTAAAATTATACCCAAAAGAAGCATAATTCACTAATTTATGATATGGAAGAGTTGGATACGACTGAGCAACTGAACTGAACTGAACATGCCTATTTTTTCAAAGACTATGATTTAATTATGGTAGACTGCAAAATTAGCCAAATTGGCCAGAAATTATTCCCCCTTTCTATGTTATCTACCTCTGTAAATAATTCTTCACATTTCCTCGGGGCTTGGCCATGTGACTTGCTGTGTGTATTAGTCTATGAGGGCTGCTGTAACACAGTATCATATATTGGGTGGCAGATTGGATGGCTTAAACAACAGAAATTTATTTTCTCACACTTCTAGAGGCTAGAAGCTGCAATCAGGGTGCCAGTGTGGTCAGAGTGGTCAGGTTCCGTTGAAAGCCTTTCCCTTGATTTGCAGAAAACTGCCTCTTCACCGTGTGCTAAGTCATGTCTGACTATTTTGACTCTATAGACTGCAGCATGCCAGCTTCTCTGTCCTCCATTATTTCATTGAATCAGTGAGGCTCTCTAACCATGAGTCAGTGATGCTATCTTAACAGTGGTGCATGGATACAGGCAAAGACAGATCAAGGTCTCTGGTGCCTCTGCATATAAGGGCAATAATTCCATCAGACTAGATCTCTCACCTCATAACCTAATTATGTGCCAAAGGTCCCGTCTCTTAAAACCATTACTTGGAGGGTTGATTTTCACATATGAATTGGACAGGACACAAATATTCAGTCCATAATGCTGTGGCTAAAGGAACATTTGCAAATATAAAACTAGTAGTTACTTGAATACCATTTGAGCCCCACTCCTCTCGCTGTTCTTACAACCCTTGTCATCACTACTCCGAAAGGAACTTTCACTAGCCTGCTGGATAATGAGACACGTGGCCTTACTCATTTTCATTCTTGCTGACCCAGACTAGCTAACTTATAAATAAAATAACCTGAAAGCTCAGGACTATAACCATAGGTTATAACCATTCTTCCCACCTGACTAGATCCTTCAAATATCAACACTAATTCACATATGACCTGTGAATATTCACATATTATCTCTCCTTGGATATTGTGATATAAATTACCTTATGTCATCAAAGTTCTTCCAGAGAAACTTCTTTCTGTCATTCATTTCACAAATATTTATCAAGCAACTCCTACATGGAAGGAGTTCAAAGTGTTAGCATTAGGGCTACCATGATGGAACAAGATGTGGTCCATAACTTCACAGAATATACAATTATTTGGAGATAGCAAACAACAAGAAGGAAGATAAAATTCTCTGGCAACTTTTCTCAGCTGGAGTTATTCGAAACACAGACAGTTATTTGAGTGACCATTTTCTGAGTTCTAATAATATTACATAAATATTATGCATCTCAATCCATTCCAGGACTTAAGGCATTAGCTTTAATTTTCTCATCAAAGGTTTTTTAATTAATTTTTAAAATCAAACTTTAGTTGAGAAAAACTCGCCTATGATAATAACTATTGTACAATTAAACCAGCTGAGGAGATCATAAATATATTTTGGTTGAGTCTGGAATAACGAGATGATTTAGTCAAGTGAAAAGAAATGAGAAAAATGATCCCGACAACAATATTTTGCAAAGGTTCCTAGTAAAAGAGATGCTTGTATAGTCAGACAGCTAATGGAAAAAGTTGACTCTGTCAGACAACCAATGATGCTGCAGAAAATGTCATAGCAGAGTCCAACAGACACTGAAGCCATTTGAAGAACTGATACACTACATGAAATATTCATCTTTACCAAGTGTTTTCAACATTAAGTTCAGTGTTATGGGGGAGAAATGGATATCGTGATATTTTCTTCATTGCTACCAATATCCTCCTAAATTATATGAGACAGCTATTCACTATTTCTATGATTTTAGCCTACATTGAAGAGAAAAAAATGTATTTATTAAGCATTAGTATGAAATGTTTTATTGCTAAAAAAATTTAATAAGGACACTAGCAGACCAAAAATACCCATATTCACTGGCAACTGGTCTAGTTGAAAAGTAACACAAGCTATCTCCTTACTGAGTTAGGTTTAATTTTGCTCTACATCACAAGTCTCATTTTCAGCATTAAGTTAATGACATGGTCCTACTGGTATATTCCAGAATTAGTCTCAACAAATAAGTGAATCTATTTACCAATTGCTATCAGAAAGAACAACTCAATATTAATTATGCCAAAACTAACTCATTATTTTTGGTTGTTTCTCTTCTACACTCAGATATAAAATGCTAAAAATTCTATCCAACAGGTTAAGTTTATTACATGTGGGAGGATTATGTCTGATATCATCCCGACATGATTATTACACTGCTCAAAATTCCTAAATTACATAAGAGCCTTTTAAGTTATTTTATGAAAGCAGTAATAGAAGTGGAAACTTCTTGCTTACAAAATACCCCATGTCAGAGTCAACTCCTTTATGCTCTATAGTGCAGAATTCCACAGCTTTATTAAAGCTTTGGTTCAAATGGATGACTAGATCCAAAAGAAAGAAAGTGAAGTTACTCAGTCATGTCTGCCTCTTTGTGAACTGTAGCCTGCCAGGCTCCTCCATCCATGGGATTTTCCAGGCAAGAGTACTGGAGTGGGTTGCTATTTCTTTCTCCAGACTAGATCCTAAATTGCTTTTGAATTAAAGCCCTTAGGACTATTGTAAACTAATCCCACAAAACCATATTAGTACAGAGATGCTACAGCCTTCCATCTAGGTAAGAATATAAGTAAGGCTCTTTGATTTTTATACAATAATGTCATNCTGTAGCCTGCCAGGCTCCTCCATCCATGGGATTTTCCAGGCAAGAGTACTGGAGTGGGTTGCTATTTCTTTCTCCAGACTAGATCCTAAATTGCTTTTGAATTAAAGCCCTTAGGACTATTGTAAACTAATCCCACAAAACCATATTAGTACAGAGATGCTACAGCCTTCCATCTAGGTAAGAATATAAGTAAGGCTCTTTGATTTTTATACAATAATGTCATTTTTGCAACCCACACAATTAGAACACAAAGCAGATCTATTTTGTTACAATACGGAAATGCCAGCCTCTTTAGTCTCAATTATGGACTATAAAGAAAGCTGAGTGCCAAAGAATTGATGCTTTTGGACTGTGGTATTGCAGAAGACTCTTGAGTCCCTTGGACTGCAAGGAGATCCAACTAGTCAATTCTAAAGGAAATCAGTCCTGAATAATCATTGGAAAGACTGATGCTGAAGCTGAAACTCCAATACTTTGGCCACCTGATGTGAAGAATTGACTTATTTGAAAAGACCTTGATGCTGGGAAAGATTGAAGGCAGGAGAAGAAGGGGACGACAGAGGATTATATAGTTGGATGGCATCATTGACTCAATGGACATGAGTTTAAATAAGCTCCTGGTGTGCTGCAGTCCATGGGGTCGCAAAGAGTCAGACACAACTGAGTGACTGAACTGAACTGAACAACTTTAGTAAAAAGTGAGCCCCTGGATCAAGTTATTTCTGTAACTTGGCATTGGATATAATAGTGATGAAAAATAAAATCTCAAAGAGAAAACCAAATTAAATAACTAACCAAAAGGGTAATAACAGTAACAACAGCGACAACAAACATCTTCATTGTCAGAAGCACAGTGTGGTGAAACAGCGAGGCTGCTGGAATCTGGAGCCAGAATCAGTCACTGAAGCAGAAGTTCATCTTCTGCATGATAGAAGGGCCTCAAAGGGCCTCAAAGGGCTCCATGCAAAGTGGAAGACATGAGAGCCTGGCTTGGGGACTTTCCAATGGTTAAGAATCCACCTTCCAATGCAGGATGTGTAGGTTTGAGGCCTCTTTGGGGAACTAAGATCCCACATGCTGTGGGGCAGGTCAGTTCATGAGTGTAGCAACTACTGAGCCTGCATGCTCTAGAGCCCACACACAAGTAGAGAAGCCCACACACTGCAAGGAAGCCCAGTGCAATTAAAATAAAACTCTGATTCATTGATGCAAGCCAGGTGCTGGTCTGGGCTGTCTTCTGTACCCTCTTTAATCCCTTCTAATGGAGGAAGAAAAAATAAACCTGCTGCCTATCACCACTTGAGACATTTTTCTTTTTTTTTTTTTTTTTTTAACATTGGAGCCAAAGGGACACGCAGAACTTTGCAAAAAAAAAAAAAAAAAANTCTAATGGAGGAAGAAAAAATAAACCTGCTGCCTATCACCACTTGAGACATTTTTCTTTTTTTTTTTTTTTTTAACATTGGAGCCAAAGGGACACGCAGAACTTTGCAAAAAAAAAAAAAAAAAATCAAATGAAGCTACTCCATGGCTTACATCTTAGGTATTTATAGCTTCCAAACAAGTACACAATGTGGAGCAGTGGTTACTCATCCACACTTAAAAAACTGCTTGTTGAAGCTATATATATCTTACAATCATCAATTTCTCTTTTAGATGTGCATGTTTGTGCATAAGAGGACATGTAAACCAATGTTTATAGTAGCATGGAAATAAAAGTTTAAAAATTAGAAAGGATTTAAATGTCTATCAATAGGAGAATGATAAAGTATGTATATTCACAGAATGGACTATACAGATTTAAACTGGATGAGCTCAACTTATACGTGTGAACCACCTCAAATAAACAAACCATGTAGTACATCAGTACATCGTATATCCATAATATGAGGTCTGATAACTAATAAAAACTTCATAAAATATTATATATGAAACATTTATAGACAATAATAACATAAAACCATAAACCATGAATTAAAATGATAAATCTCAAGTTTAAGATTTTTTTTAATGTGGACTGTTTTTAAAATCTTAATTGAATTTGTTACAATACTGCTTCTGTTTTATGTTTCGGTCTTTTGGCCACAAGGCATGCAGGATCTCAGCCCACTGACCAGGGATGGAACCTACACCCACTGTATTGGAAAGTGAAGTCTTCACCATTGGAACACCAGGGAAGTCCCAGAAAGGCTTTTATTACAGGGGACCGGGAAGGAGAGAAGGGGAACAATAAAAGAGAAAAGCATGGGTCTCCATCTATGAAGTGCATCTATGAAACACTGGTATTTGAGCTAAGACAAAATTTAATTATTCAATGAGGAACTATTTTATGTACATGTGCTTGGCACTATTATAGGCACAGTGAATAAGTGATAAACAAAACAGATGGGAACTGCTGCTCTCATGGTTTTTTACTTTCCAGTAGAAAAACAGGTGAAGGAAAAGAAGAAACAGTAAGTAAAATGAAAGGCATTTCTCATGATGATAACCTTTATGGAGTAAAATGAAACCCAAAAGGAAGTAATGAAAAACTAGGGGTAGGAAGTTGCAATTTTAAATCTGTTCGTCAGAGAACACCTCACAGGGCTAACCTCATTGAGAAAGTGATTTTTAAACAAATAATCAAAATTAAGTGTCAGTATACAATATAAAATTGAATGAAGGAAGAGATCCTGGAAGAGAGAACACATGCAAAGGCCCTGAGGCTGCAGTGTGCATTGCAATTTCAAATGAGAGAGAGGCAGAGGCACATGTAGACAATGAAAACTTATATTACAAAGAACAGTTATGATCTTCAAGTTATTTTAACAGAACTACCTGGATGGGTAGGAGATAGACAAATGCATTATACATGGATTTTGGTCTCTACTATACAGATTCAAGCAGCTTCCCAGGTGGCACTAGGGTAAAGAACCCTCCTGCCAATGCAGGAGATATAAGAGATGAGGATTCAATCCCTGGCTTGGAAGATCCCCTGCAGGAGGGCATGGCAACCCACTCCAATATTCTTGCCTGGAGAATCCCATGGACAGAGGAACTTGGAGGGCTATGGTGTATAGGGTTGCAAAGAGTCAGATATGACTTAAGTGACTTAGCACACACAGATACAGTCAAGCCTCCAAGACCTTCTAAGCAGCCTACATCTCACTGAGAATGTCATAAAAGAAGGAAGGAAGATCGAGGAGGCAAAAGACAAAAAGTGGAAATTATAGTTTTCCTAGAAAATTTCCAGGCAACTCTTTTAACTGGAAAAAAAAAAAGTGATAAGAAGAAAGAGGCACTTTGCTTTAAAAAAAAATCAAATGCTTCTCCATATCTTTTCCCCCTTATATTCCACCACTGACAGTTAATTTGATATATCAACTCAGCTAAGCTATAGGGCGCCCAGCTGTTTGGTCAAAAACTAGTTGAGGTATTGTTGTGAGAGTATTTTGTAGATGTAATTAACATTTACAGTCAATTGACTTCCAATGAAGAAAATGACCCCCCACAATATGGGTGGGCCTCATTTGATCCTTTGAGGGCCATACAAGCAAAAACTGAGATTTCCTGAAGAAAGAAGTCTGCCTCAAGATTTTAACATGAAAATCCTGCCTATTTCCAGCTTGCCAGTTGGCCCTATGAACTTTGGACTCAAGACTACAACATCAACTCTTACATGGATTGTCAAGTCCACCCTACAGATTTCAAAATTGCCAGCCCCCATGAGCCAAGTCTTTGAAATGAATCTCTTGGGATTGTCTCTCTGGAGAATGCTGAAAATTTGGGGTTACCATGAAATGGAGTATTACTATAAAAAATACCTAAACATTTGGAAGTGGCTTTGGAATGGGTGGGCTTCCCTGGTGGCTCAGATGGTAAAGATTCAGCCTGTAATGCAGGATACCTGGGTTTGATACCTGGATTGGGAAGATCCCTTGGAGAAGGGAATGGCAACCCACTCCAGTATTCTTGCCTGGAGAATCCCATGGGCAGAGGAGTCTGGCAGGATATAGCCCATGGGGTCACAAAGAGTTGGACACGACTGGGTAACTTTCACTTTTTCCACTTTTGGAATTGGGTAATGGATAGAGGCTAGAATAATTCTGAGGATCTTGACTGTAAAAGTTTAGATTGTCTTGACCATAATATTACTGGAAATATGAATGTTGAAGATGTCTTTGCTGAGGTTTCAGATAGAAATAAAAAATATGTTACTGGTCACTAAAGGAAAGATGATCTTTGTGGCAGAGAACTTGACTGAATTGTATTCTTCTTTGGGATGGAAAGTAAAAATTTTAAGTAATGAAACTGGACACAGAGCTGGAGTTGTCACTTCCAACCAACTGGGAGGCAAGGTCTGGCCACTCCCTGTCTTGGATAGTAAAATGGGATTAGACAAAAGTTGAAGCAGAAATTGTTAAGCAAGAAGAAACTAGAACTTATGACTGGAAAAATCCTCAGCCTATCCAGACAGTGTGCTCTGGAAACTGTCCAGATCAACCATTTACTAAAGGGATTAGGTGTTTGACTCATGGATCCAATCAAGCAACTCCTCAGAAGCCAGGGGCTGAGATGCAAGAATCCAGAAAAGATCTGTGGAGAACTTTCTAGTCTGATGGCTTGGACCCCATGAATTGCACAAGGCAGACCATGTTTTAAAAAATTTTTACAACAGCAGAAACATTGTTGAAAGAGATAGGATGAAATCAAGCAAGAATGACTCTCAGGGAAGAACCACAGAGGGCGATGTCTCAGTTGAGGACCAGTTCAGTTCCAGAGGGTGGGCCCCCAACCCCTGTTCTAAGAGGCAGGGCTTAAGAGGAGGGGCCACCCCAGCAGGTCTAGAGGACAGAGCATCAGACCACAGAGAACTGTTCTCCAGCCTTAAAACCTAATGGAATTTGTCCAGCTAAGTTGAAAACCCACTTTAGAGTTTGGACCAGCAGTCCTTTTTTCCTTCCAATTTTTCCCTTTATAAAGTGGAATGCCTATTCTATATCTGTCTAACTATTATATTTTGGAAACAAGAATACTTGTTTTCCAGGCTTCAGAGGTCCACAGATAAGAGAGAAATTTTTCCCTGGCTGGACTATATGTCAAGCCTCACCCAAAACTCATTTAGATAAAATTGGTACTTAGAGTTGATACTGCTATGATTGACCTTGAGGATATTGGGATTGGGTGAACATATTTTTTACATGGGAAGGACATGAGTTTGGGGAGTATCAAAATGCAAACTGTTATGGATTAAACAGTGTCCCTCAAAAAAGATATGTTTAAGTTCTAATCTTCAAAATTTCAGAACATGACCTTATTTGGAAATAGGGCCAGAGTAGATGTTTTTTTTTTTTTACTTTACAATACTCTATTGGCTTGTTTAAGATAAGATCATCCTGAAGTATGTGTGCATGCGTGCATGTGTCTGTGCTAAGATACTTTAGTTTTGTTCGACTCTTTGTGACCCTATGGACCACAGACCACTAGGCTTCTCTGTCCACGGGATTCTCTAAGCAAGAATACTGGAGTGGGTTGCCATTTCCTACTCTAACGGATATTCCCGACCCAGGGATTGAACCCATGTCACTGAAGCATAATGGACTTCTAATTCAATAAGACACATGTTCTTATAAGATGGCCACATGAAGACAAACACAAGGAGAATGCCATAGGAACACAGAGGCATAAATTGGATATGCTGTCACACCTGCATCTATCAGAAGGTGGGAGAGGAAGATTCCAAGAAATTCCAAGAAATCTTTGCCAATGCTTTATTTCAGACTTATTTATTTCCAGAACTGAAGGGAGAATACATTTCTGTATTTCAAGCCACCTAGTTTGAACTGAAGGCTTAGGAAGTGCTCAATAAGGATTTAGAAGCTACTTTTATATAAGTTCACATGATTCTCAAACTAAACAAGTGACGGAAGCGCTATGCTTCCTTACGGAAGCCCTAAGCTATAACCCCCATTTATAGCTTACTTCATAGAGGCTCTTACAAGTTATGTGATTTGCCCATAATGGGCAAAGCAAGTTAACTATGTTGCAGGGATTTTAAGCAAAGTTTTCCAACACCTACATCCTTTATGGAATTGAAAGCATCGATGCTCTATTTTCCTCCCTAGATAGATCTTATGTGTCTGTACGCATGTGTGCATGTGTGTGTGTGTGTGTGTGTGTGTGTGTGTGTCTGTATATACTTGTGTGTTAATATTTATGAGTAACTGTCAAATAGATCTGATAATGAACTAAAGGTAAAGAGACAAACTTTTTTATGGTAATTTGGTTTGCATACTCTCAGTAGAAAAGTGAGAAGTAGGTAAATATCCAATGGACACAGTAAATTAGACTCTTGTCTACACATTAATAAGTGCAAGCCAAGTTCTGAATATAAACATATTTTTTTATTATAAAAGATGAATTGAAAAATGTGCTAAGAGCTCAAACTTTGGTTTTTTGATCATAATTTAAAAATTGTTTTATCTTTAGACTGTGTGCAAATTGTTTCAAACTTTAAATGAAGGTACCTCATATATATCTGCATATGCTGATTTTTCCTCATATTTAGTATTTCCTTAATTAGTGAAACTTCAGCGATCTGAATATTTAACTTACAAATTATGAACCTGTCAGAGTGGCTTTAGTGTGTAACAAAAGGAGAAGTCACAAAACTATTTTCTCTAACCTTGAGAACATAAACATACCTAAGCAAATCCATATACAGACAGATTATATAAGTTATAATAAATTGATAACAAAAGTTTCAGCCACACTTGTGGTGAATCTGGAAAATATCACTGCACAACTATACCTTAAATGCCAATATTTATTTAGCTCTTCCTCCAAATGGAAATGTATTGAGGACTAAAAATGATTTCCTTTTCAAAAACAACATGAACATTGCCTAAGAAATCATTAACTCTATTTGTCACCCAGTAAATACAGTTTTTGTTACCAGTCCCAAAACTTTCAATTGCTGTTTTTACTTTCCTTTTCTGGATTCAGTTTCTAATATATAAAATGTGATGGTTCTTCATTTCTATGAGTTCCCAATTTCAATAGAAAAATCATTTATCACTGCCTGACATTTAATTTCAGTTCAAGAGAAATATAAATAGAAAACTGCACAAGTAGTACCACAATTACACTTAGCTTTTGATGTTTACTTGTCTTTATCATGTGAGCCTAAATACAACCAAAAGGTTTTTTTTGACCTTGGATATTTGCTGAATAAAGATAACAATGGCCAGGCACTTTAGAAAGAACAGAAAATACATTCATCTAAGTTATGGCTCCAGTGGCTTAAAAAATGTATCCCTTTATGTTGAGAACTCAGTACAGAATATGATTACACTGTAAATGTATAGAGTAGATATTTTTATTTTGAGAAACCAGCCTTCAAACTGTAAAATTAATAGTCAATGTCTTTAATTACATATAAATATACAGAAGCATCACACACAATAACTTTATATCTTTCCATAGTATAGTTCCAAACATTTTGGGAATAAATTACCTAAGCCTTATAATAAAACCCAATTCATTTTTATGGTTTTATAGCAAAGTACACACAGATGTTTATAAACTTTATGATTTAGAATAAGAAAAATAAGATTACTTCCAATATTGTTATCTATTATCAAGTAAAATGAAATTTTACTATTTAAAGATTCAGAGTTCCTTCAAAATTCCAATGTTAAATAAAGTTAGAAATTTTCTTAATTATTGACAACTTGGCTGACTATATAATGTACTGTATTAAGTAAGTGTGATTAATACATCTTTCAGCCAAGAGATTTAAGAATGACAACAGTTTCATAAAACCATTTAAAAAATCTATTGACATAATACAAGCATAGAATAATACCTCATTACCCTTAATCCAGTACCACTCAAAAGTAAAATCTTTTTCTATTAGCCAACAATTGCAGACTTTTTCACTCTCTTTCATTAAACTTAGAACATGAAATCAGTTGATATTAAAGGAAAAGAAATGTCTATTATTTAAAGTATAGCTTAACATGGGTACAAGCTGTATACTTTAAAAGTTACCTGAATAGACAGGGAACACGAGTGTGCTACTTCTCAGGGCTCAGAGATGAGAATCGAGGCAACTGATCATTAACTTTTAGCTGGAAGCAAACTTGCATACATATCTCAAGAGACTCTCTACTCTGCCCTCCCACTCTTGCTTCTCTCAAATCAGGGAAAAGGTAGCACTGTCTCTTCTTGAAGGACTTGCTTTGATATGCACCATTAGTTCATACTTTTTACAGTGTAAAGTTAACTTGGCTTAAATTATACCCTGGGTCAAAGAAGGTAACCAAGTTTGGCAATTTAAACTGCTAAATTTAACCTTCTGATTCTCTTTCTCTTATGTTGCTACAACCACATTTTCAAGTATATGGACCATCGTGTGATTTAACATCATGAATAGAACATACTGCAAAACTAATATAATATATAAATTAAAATGTCAGTGAATCTTCACCTGGTATACTACTACTCAATCAGTTATGAACAATAATAAAGAGGCCAGAGCCATGTGTTGAACCCCTTGAGAGGCAGATAGTTTCATCTAATCACACACTACACGGCTTACATGCTCAGCCATTCTGTAAATGCCTGCCCTCTGTGACAAAGGGTCCTCCCTTAAGAGTGTAATGGGGTATCTGATGGTGAGTCTTTGTATTTACGAACTTACAATAAGCTTTATAGAAATGAAGAGCCATCATTTAGTGGGCATTTCCCATATTCTAGGTAGGTTATTTTACCGAACAATTGACATTCATGACCTCATTCTCTAGACCCTATAAGGTAGACTATTATAATACATGTTTAAAGCATGAGGACACAGAGGTTCAGATTTGGTTACTTAGGTCAGATAGTTAGTAAATATTGGGTCCTAGATTCCAATTCTGGTTATTCTTGTCATTTGGATCCAAGATCCACATTTTTCTCCGCTGAATGGCAGGTCAGCCTTTCTAAGGTTAGTAGATGAGAATTTGATTTCCCATATGAAAGATGCCATTATTTAGACTTAGGCAATAAGTAATGACTTGTAAAATACGATCTCCAAAGAAGTTAATAGGCTGCGTTTCTAAATGTACATATACAATGGTTTCAATAACCAGAAAGTAACATAAATAGTCTCTTGACATTTCTTCTAATTTTTTTAACTAAATGATGCAGATGCGTTTACAAAATAAGACATTTGGTGTTTTCCCGTCTTCTATTAAAATCTTAAGTTAAAAAAAATGAAACAAAATAAAAGCACTGGGAAATTTTGTCTTGTACAATATTAGACATACACTGAAGTTTTAAAACACTAAATGAATTGTAATATGGATTTTGCAATTAATGTAGTATTTACAGAAATCAAAAGCAGATGACACCTTTACTGAGAACTCTTCAAATATCTTTGTCCCAACACAGAAAAGTGCTTAGTAGGTAGTAAATGTTCAGTACATTTATATAGGGTAAAATTACCTGATGTAACATAAGTTATTAATCAATTAATAATAACTTCATTATGTACTCCATAGACATACTTCAAGTAATATTTTTTGAAATGCATAAGAATAAAATTTCAATAGTCATTTGCTTTATCAATTACTTTTATATAATATCAAATGACAAGACCCAATTCTATGCAAATAAATAATTATTAATTTTATTAAGCAAACATACCATATTAATTATACCAAGAATGCTAAATTTAAAAAGGTCTCATGTGTGATTAATATTTTTACTTAGTATTATTATAAAATGTTCTAAAGTTAAATAAAAAGAGAAATACAAAAATATATCTGTTTAATATATAAATATTATGTTCTCAAGAGAATAACTCTATAACATAAGAGCTATAAAAATTAGAATTGGCAGAAGTATGAACAATATATTTTGTACTTATTTTGTATGACTCTGCTTATTGTTACAACATTAAATCCTTAAAAAATTATTATCTGAGTAATACAGACAGTCATGTTTATTACATAAACCTTTGAGAAAAGAAAAGCCAAATGCAAAACAGACTCGGTTCACCAAGAGCCCAGGGGAGAAAGTGGATGAAGGTGACTACCCTTTGCCAAGGTTATAAATTCTCAAGAGTAATTCCAAAAATGTGGTAGAGTGAGTTTTTTTTTTTTAATTTCCAGTTTCCAAAATTCTTCAATAATTCAGGGACAAGACAGTGAAAGACAGAAAGTAGCCTCAGGGGAAAACCGTGATAAATAGCATGTGTGCTATTGGAACAGGTTATTAATTCTGCGTTTGAAACATGACAATGGGTTCTTGGCCATGAATTTGTTTATAACATTATTCCCAAGTTCCATGCAGATTCACATATTTCCCTTGTGAGATTTTGATGTTTTCTACATTATGACTAAGAGGTAAAAACTGAGCTAATAGGGAAGATGCAAGTTTTTAATCTGCATAAAAAAATGTAAGAAATTCTGCAAAGCAGAAAGCTCAGTTGCAGATATTTGGGTGAGGAAAAGCAGTGAACTAACCAAAAGCCTAATCAAATACCTCACAAACACAATGGAAATCTTTTAATGGGTTGTTTTTCCCATTTGGTTGTTGGTTTTTTTTTCCCATTTGGTTGTTGGGTTTTTTCCCTGGAAAGAGTACTATACTCTTAACATTCATTAAGCATAATTGTGATCTCATTATTTTCAGAATTCTAGAATTATAATAGAGTTTGAAATCAGCATATAATAGAAGATAACAACCCAAATTTATTCCCTGAGTTAATTATCCCTCAGAGTTATAATGAAAAAGGAAATCTCTTTTAACTTTGATAAGCATAGAAGGAAAAAAAGTCCTCAGTTAAATTTTCTTGCATAAACTAATTCTTCCAAACTTTCAAAATACCACAGGAAAATATAATGGGAGCAAAGGGGTCCTAAACTCAAAATACAGAGGTTATTTTGCCATTTCAACAGATTTCCTCTTTTGCTGATGACAGCAGCTCAATAATACTAGTGCAGAACTATTGGAAACATGATTTGAGTATAGGGAACATTTCAGATACTTCCTTCTTTGACTGTTATCCAGTTAATAGATCTTACTGTATTCAGCCGATACAGGAAACACATTCAGAGAGAGAACTGACTCAGAACTTCTAGCTCAGAACTTCTGACTCCTCTTAGCTCCCCACCATCACCCTCAGCATGCACGTAGTTTCATAGCTTTTTAGTAAATGTAGCAGCCTCTGCCAGAGACTCAGCTCAAAGCCAGAGTCAGCAATCCTGTGTCCCCTTCTCTACAATCACATCAAATTACCAGTTCTGGTAGATTCTACTCCCACAGGGACTCAAATGCATCCCCTTCCCTTCTTTCCCATAGGCACAATTTTATTTCAATAAAGTTGATAGCTTTCCAGTTGTTATACCAGCATCCACTTTCTCTATTTGAGTAAAGCCTCAGTACCTCAGTATCTTTGCCTAAACTGGTCAGTTAATAGAAGCTCAGTCCATGGCATACTGATCAATAACTCCTCACTGCTGCTTTCCTACCCTCATACCCCATAGCCATCTGTGGACACACAGACACACACAAACAAGTATACCTTGGGATATGTCACAAGATGGGCTTTCCCAGGTAGCACTAGTGGTAAAGAACCCACCTGCCAATGCAGGAAGCTAAAGAGATGTGGGTTTGATCCCTGCATCTGGAAGATCCCTTGGAGGAGGGTATGGCAACCCATTCCAGTATTTTTGCCTGGAGAATTCCATGGATATAGGAGCCTAGCACACTATAGTCCATAGGGTCACAAAGAGATGGACACGACTGAAGTTACTTAACGCATGTTATAATACAATCATTTGTACTTTCCATCTACTACTATAATCAATAATACTAACATTGGAGCTTTAATACTAATGTTAGTTTTCATGGAATTTTCACTGCTGTTAGTAACACAGAAGCCATCATTTCTCTTGTTTTTTTAAAAAATTCTACAAAGGCATTAGACATTACTATGAAATTTGAGTAAATAGAGCTCAAGGCAACAATACATCTAGGCCCAGTCACATCTTACCAAGTATGAGATTCTTCTACACCTCAAAATGAATTTCTATCTTATTAAAAACTAACAAAAATCTTGAAACATTTTAAATTATTTTAAATTAAAGTATAAAATCTTCAAATGCTGATGTCACAAAATATAAAAAGTATAGTGGCTATTATCAAAAAGATCAGAGATAACAAATGCTGGTGAGGATGTGGCAAAAAGGGAGCCCTGGTGGCACGCTGTTGGTGGCACGGTAAATTGCTGCAGCCCTATGGAAAATTGTATGGAGGTTCCTCAAAAAATTAAAAGTAGAACTGCTGTAATGATCCAGCAATTCTACTTCTGGGTATATAACCAAAGAAGATTTAACTAATATCTGGAAGAGATATTTGCACTCCTAAGATCACTGCAGTATCAGTCACACTAACTGAGATATAGAAACAACCTAAGTGCCCACCACAAACAAATGGATAAATAAAATGCACATGCACACACACACACACACACACACACACAAATGTGTTCGGAATTGTACTGAATCTGTAGATCTGGTTGGCTTGGGGAGAGCTGACATCTTGCAATTCACGAGACTTTGTCTCTCTGAATATGATGTATTTCTNTCACAGACTCGAGGGACGTGAGTCTGAGTGAACTCCAAGAGATGGTGATGAACAGGGAGGCCTGGCGTGCTGTGATTTATGGGGTCGCAAAGAGTTGGACACAACTGAGTGACTGAACTGAACTGAACTGATGCAATGGGTGAATTTAACTCAAATGACCATTATATCTACTACTGTGGGCAAGAATCCCTTAGAAGAAATGGAGTAGCCATCATAATCAAGAAGAGTCTGAAATGCAGTACTTGGATGCAGTCTCAAAAATGACAGAATTATCTCTGTTCATTTCCAAGGCAAACAGTAATCCAAGTCTATGCCCCAACCAGTAATGCTGAAGAAGCTGAAGTTGAACTGTTATATGACGATCTACAAAACCTTCTAGAAAACTCAAAAAAGACGTTTGTTTCATTATAGGGGACAAAAATGCAAAAGGAGAAAGTCAAGAAATACCTGGAGTTACAGGCAAATTTGGTCTTGGAGCACAGAATGAAGCAGGGCAAAGGCTAATAAAGTTTTGCCAAGAGAACGCACTGCTCATAGCGAACACCCTCTTCCAACAACACAAGAGAACACTCTAGACATGGACATTAGAGTCGGACACGACTGAGCGACTGAACTGAACCGAACTGATGGTCAATACCAAACTCAGACTGATTATATTCTTTGCAGCCTAAGAGGGAGAAGCTCTATATAGTCAGCAAAAACAAGACTGGGAGCTGACAGTGGCTCAGATCATGAACTCCTTATGGCCAAATTCAGACGTAAATTGAAGAAAGTAGGGAAAATCACTAGACCAGTCAGGTATCACTTACATGAAATTCCTTATGATTATGCAGTGGAAGTGACAAATAGATTCAAAGGATTAGATCTGATAGACAGTGCCAGAAGAACTATGGATGGAGGTCCGTGACATTGTACAGGAGACAGGGATCAAGACCATCTCCAAGAAAAAGAAATGCAAAAAGGCAAAATGGTTGTCTGAGGAGGGCTTACAAATAGTTGTGAAAAGAAGAGCAGCGAAAGGCCAAGGAGAAAAGAAAATACATATACCCATGTGAATGAAGAATTCCAAAGAAGAGCAAGGAGAGATAAGAAAGCCCTCCTCAGTGATCAATGCAAAGAAATAGAAGAAAACAACAGGATAGGAAAGACTAGAAATCTCTTCAAGAAAATTAGAGATACCAAGGGAACATTTCATGCAAAGATGTGCTCAGTACAGGACAGAAATGGTATGGACCTAACAGAAGCAAACGATATTAAGAAGTGGGGAAAATACACAGAAGAACCAAACAACAAAGATCTTTATGACACACAGAATCATGATGGTATGATCACTCACCTAGAGCCGGACATCCTGGAGTACGAAGTCAAGTGGGCCTTAGGAAGCTTCACTACAAACAAACCTCGTGGAGGTGACAGAATTCCTATTGAGCTATTTTAAATCCTAAAAGATGGTGCTGCGAAAATGCTGCACTCAATATACCAGCAAATTTGGAAAACTCAGCAGTGGCCACAAGACTAGAAAATGTCAGTTTTCATTTCAATCTCAAAGAAAGGCAATGCCAAAGAATTCCTAAAGTACTGCATAATTGCACTCATCTCACATGCTAGCAAAGTAATGCTCAAAATTCTCCAAACCATTCTTCATCAATACGTGAACCATGAACTTCCAGATGTTCAAGCTGGTTTTAGAAAAGGCAGAGGAACCAGAGACCAAATTGCCAACATCTGCTGGATCATAGAAAAGCAAGAGAGTTCCAGGAAAACATCTATTTCTACTTTATTGACTATGCCAAAGCCTTTGACTGTGTGAATCANTCAAGCTGGTTTTAGAAAAGGCAGAGGAACCAGAGACCAAATTGCCAACATCTGCTGGATCATAGAAAAGCAAGAGAGTTCCAGGAAAACATCTATTTCTACTTTATTGACTATGCCAAAGCCTTTGACTGTGTGAATCACCAAAAACTGTGGAAAATTCTTAAAGAGAGGGGAATACCAGACCTGCCTGTTGAGAAATCTGTATACAAGTCAGGAAGCAACAGTTAGAACTGGACATAGAACAACAGACTGGTTCCAAACCAGGAAAGGAGTATGTCAAGGCAGTATACTGTCACCCTGCTTATTTAACTTATATGCAGACTACATAATGAGAAACGCCAAGCTGGAATCAAGATTGCTGGGAGAAATATCAATAACCTCAGATATGCAAATGACACTACCCTTTTGGCAGACAGCAAAGAGGAACTAAAGAGTCTTTTGATGAAAGTGAAAGAAGACAGTGTAAAACTGGCTTAAAACTCAACAAACAGAAAACTAAGATCATGATATCTGATCCTATCACTTCATGGTAAATAGATGGGGAAACAATGGAAACAGTGACAGACTTTATTTCCTTGGGCTGACAAATTACTGCAGATGGTGACTGCAGCCATGAAATTAAGGCATTAGTTCCTCAGGAGAAAAGCCATGATCAACTTAGACACCATATTAAAAAGCAGAGACATTACTTTGTTGAAAAACGTCCATCTAGTCAAAGCTATGCTTTTTCCAGTAGTCATATATGGATGTGAGAGTTGGACTTAAAGAAAGCTTGCTTGGGGCTGGTGTACTGGGATGACCCAGAGGGATGTTATGGGGAGGGAGGTGGGAGCGGGATTCAGGATGGGGAACATACGTACACCTGTAGCGGATTCATGTCAATGTATGGCAAAACCAATACAATATTGTAAAGTAATCAGCTGCCAATTAAAATAAATAAATTTATATTTAAAAATAATAAAAATAAAAAAGAGAGGAAAAAAAAAAAACAAAGCTGAGCACTGAAGAATTGATGCTTTTGAACTGTGGTGCTGGAGAAGACTCTTGAAAGTCCCTTGGACTGAAAGGAGATTCAACTAATCCATCCTAAAGGAACTCAGTCCTGAATGTTCTTTGGAAGGACTAATATTGAAGCTGAAACTCCAATACTGTGGCCACCTGATGCGAAAAACTGACCCATTTGAAAAGACCCTGATGCTGAGAAAGATTGAAGGTGGAAGGAGAAGGGGATGACAGAGGATGAGATGGTTGGATGGCATCACTGACTCAATGACCACGAGTTTGAGGAAACTCCAGGAGTTGGTGATGGACAGGTAAGCCTGGTATGCTGCAGTCCATGGGATAGCAAAGAGTTGGACACGACTGAGGATGAGATGGCTAGATGGCATCATTGACTCGATGGACGTGAGTCTGAGTGAACTCCGGGAGTTGGTGATGGACAGGGAGGCCTGGCGTGCATGGGGTCGCAAAGAGTCGGACATGACTAAGCGACTGAAATGAACTGAACTGAGAGACTGAACTGAACTGAACTGATGCAAAATTTGCCCCCATCAACATATTCATGATAATGAGAGCAGACAAGGAGAAGAGTTATATAAAAGTACAAAATTTTAATCTATTTTATAAAAACTATAAGTGGAGTATATTTTAAAAATTTTGAATTACTATTTTGTACACTTAAACTTATGTTTAAATCAACTATACCACAGTTTAAAAAAAAAGGAAAATATGGTTTTCAAATTATTTTAAATAACAAATTATGAAATCAAGGGAATTTAGTTGCGTTAAAATATCTCTAGCAGTGTACAAGGGTCTGTCTGTCTCCACAATCTCACCATTACTTGTTATTGACTTTGATTACAGTTCTCCTAATGAGTTTGAAGTAGTATCTCGGTGTGATTTTTTTAATTAGTTTTTATCAGTGTACAGTTGTTTTATGATGTTGTATTAGTTTCTACTCTACTGCAAAATGAATATCTGCCATACATATACATATATCTCTTCCCTCTGGACTTCCTTTCCATTCAGGTCACGGTGCAACTGCTGTGGAGAAGAGTTGACAGTTCCTCAAATGTTAAACATTGAATTATCATATGATC